>JAFMPE010098196.1:18921-32332 GCA_024759925.1 Ficus religiosa
ATATATATATATATATATTAGCCTCTAGATGTCTTGTCCATTTGTAAAACATGAAGAGGGTTGTATCTATTCTCTGAGGGTACACCAAATACTGGTCAATTGACCTTTTTCATTTTCTACTTATGAACAATATGGACAGATTTTGAATAATTCCTTTTTATTTTTTATTTTTAATTTTATTCAGTTGCCATGTGTTGTTTTATTTACAAAGTTGGGAACTTGGGAGAAGGGTGTATTTGTTGCAAGAATCGTGGAACAAAGACTAGCTAGAGATCTTTTTTCTTTTGTTTGTCTTCTCGAGTTCTGGATGGAACTTTATCGTATTTCCTTGTTTCTATTTCTTGCTATGGATCTTTAGAAATCCTTTATTGATACTGAAATTTTGAGTACTTAAATGCAGAACTACTCGGAGGTGTCATTAAAATTTGCATCACAGGGTGAAGCAGGGTCCCATGCAAGCAACCATGATAGTACTTGTCCAGGTAGTCCTCGATATGTCTGCACCGACTATTTTAGCATTTCTAATTTGTTTTTTCTTTTTTAAGTTTTTGATAAGTGTGGTATACCTTAGTCCCTGCACCTTTAATTTCTTTCCTTGTCTGCCATAATTGGGACACTCTTATTCTCCTCAGACACTATGTACTAATCTGATTTTATTCCTATTGATGCAGAGAGTGATCTAGTGGGAGCCAGCACATTGCACCCTGTGTACAACCCAGAAGCTTCAAACTCTATGAACAGGGTCTCAGGTGGTTCCCTTGGTTCCACAATGAACCAGAACTTAATCTTCGACTATAGAGTTCAGCAGTCTCCGATGAATGCTTGTTCTGCACGTCTTAAAGACTGGATTTCACTAGCTCCGGTTGATGGAACTTCCTTGGTTGAGAGGGCTAGTTTCTCGCCGCCTACTAGTAGTACAACGTCTAATTTTCCTCAAACAGATGCTAACAATTCTTCAGATTTTGTAGATAAATTCAATAGTACCCTGCAGGGAGAAACTGAAATTCAATTCAGGAACAATGGAGCTGAAATAAGTCCCCATGGTGTGTTAACTCTTTTCTTGACTTATTCATAGGATTTGGAATTGCCTTTCCATTATGATTTTGGAACTATAATCTATGTCACTGCCTATCATCAAAGAATTCTGGGGATAACAACTAATTAATGTTGTTCTGATGTTTGCAGATGTTTTAGAATACCCTGGTTCTAAGAACGTTGTTATGGATTTTTTTAATAATGGGACCTTTGGTCAAAATACTGTGGAGCATGTGGGACCACCGAAAGATAACTTGTATACATATGCAGAAATCCCCTTCATGGATGCAGAGATGTGCTCACAAGACATTGCTTGTAAGGAATCTTCCACCTGTCCAAGTACTGATATGAAGAGTGATTATTCCATGGCACAATGTAACATGGGGACAGATTATCACTTGCATAACAGTTTTAATTCTCAAATCAATGAAAATTTGAAGAATAGAGTGAAGGATGAGGAATGGGAATTTCCAACTGAGAGTGCATGCTCAAGCACTAAGATGAAATCAAACGGCCCTAGTGGGGAAACTGGAAAATCTTCCATGGGGGTTTCAATGAGTAATTACATGGATATAGAGGAATATCATTATCGATATGGAGGAAATGATTATGTGCCATCTATGGGATGTTCTTGGTTTGATGCAAATGGTTGTCATATTGATGATAAAGCAGCAATGCAGCCATGGGCTTGTGCTCAATCACACATGTATGGTGAAGAGAACGTGAAGGACGAAAACCCTGAAGAGTTGGTTGCACCTAGTGTCTCTATATGGCATTCTGCTGATGCCATTGATGAAGCTGTCAGCAGAGAACATTCTTTTTCTGCTGACAACAAATCTTTTGGTGAAGACGTAAGATCGTCATTTTCTGGTATTTCTTCCTCCCTGTCTTGTCAGAAGACTGAGCACCAAAAGGATGAGAAAGAAGATCATCTTACATATAAGGGAGTTTTCGCTTATGCAGATAATATTGATGGAAGATTGACAGCCCATAATAATGAAAATTTGAACATTAATGCTCCGGAACAGTATATGCCATTTCTGCACCCATTCCCTTCAATTAGTAATCAACATTTAAGTATGAGTTCTCAGATTTCAAAAGTCAGTCCTGAATCAAGTCAAAGTAATTTCTCAGAGAAATCTGTTGTAGAGGATGACTCGGATATATGTATCATTGAAGATAGAAGTCATCCTGCTCCCTCAAACCAGTCTCCAGCACTGAGGAGTACCTTTGTTACCACACAAAGTTCTACAGTTGGTGATAATTACATGACCGTTGGGGGCATGAGATGTAAGGAAAAAAATGATCGTTTAATTTTACGATTATTTCAGGTTAGTGATGTTACTGGAATTCTTATATTTGCTCTTTGCAATTCTTAGAGTAAATACTTTTAGTTAGCCTGGTTGGTCATTATTGTTGGTTCTTTTAGTTGAAATAATAGTTAGCCTGGTTGGTCATGATTGTTGGTTCTTTTAGTTGAAATAAAATTATAGGCCCATTTTATTTCAAACCTTTATTATCTGAGAGCATGCCATGCATTTTTCAGGATCTTTCACAGCCGAAGTCAGAAACTGATCCACCGGATGGAGTTTTGGAAGTGCCTCTTCTTCGTCATCAGGTTTGAAATTGTTTTCTTTATTGTTCTCTTTCTTAAATATTATTGGAAATATAATAGATAAAAAGCAATTGTAAGAATTAGTCACATACACAAGTAGTTAATAATGCTCGCACCGAGCAATAAATGGGGCCCGATTGGAAACCTTAGTTGATGAGTTATGTGTCTGGTATTGTTACTAAGAACTGAAATGATACTGTCTTCAGCACTTGGAAGGATCGTTATAGATCACAGATAAGTTGGTGGTAATTTGAAAAAGAAGGTAGTCTCAGACTCCCATGGACTCTCACACCAGAATGAATTCTTTCTCACTAGAAATATAGTTTTCTTGTTATATAAGCAATAAACTGACTGCTGTACCATTCCCCTTGGATGTCAAAAGCCTGTGGAGGCGCTTCAATTTGCACGTGTTCTCCCCAACTTAGATATTCTGCAGTTTAAGTCTAAAAGTGGTCATCATCTTACAGATTTGGGGGCCAAATTCATAAGATTTCTTTATGTTTTTATGCTTTTTGTCCCTTTTGAGCTTATATGACTTTCTGGACAGAGGATTGCTTTGTCATGGATGGTTCAGAAGGAGACGGATGGCACACACTGTGCAGGTGGAATTCTAGCAGATGATCAGGTTTATGCCCCCCTCTCATTAATTATCAACACTAGCTGATATTCTTTTGAGTTTAGTGGACCTGTGCCTAAAGAACACAAAATCAATTTTCTTTTCAGGGATTGGGGAAGACAGTATCGACAATTGCACTTATTTTGAAGGAAAGGCCTCCATCTTCTAGAGCATGTCATGTAAAACAAGATGAAACAGAAACTTTAAATTTGGATGAGGATGAAGATATGCTTCCTGCGTCTAATGGAGTGAAAGAAGAACCAGATACTCTTCAAGCTGTGTCAAATGAAAGTCCACTGGGAGGCAAAAATTCATCGCCACAAGCAAAGGGTAGACCAGCTGCTGGAACCCTTATTGTTTGTCCTACAAGTGTTCTGCGACAATGGGATGATGAGTTGCGGAGTAAGGTAACCAGGAAAGCCAATCTCTCTGTGCTTGTGTACCATGGAAGTAATCGGACAAAGGATCCTTTTGAGCTGTCGAAGTATGATGTGGTCCTTACGACATATTCAATTGTCAGTATGGAAGTACCAAAGCAGCCGCGTGTCAATGACGATGATGAGGAGAAAGGAAAATCAGAAGATCATGGTTTATCAATGGGATTCTCCTCTAGTAAGAAAAGGAAATACCCTCCGAGTTTTGATAAAAAACGTTCAGATAAAAAGGGTTTGGACGGTGCGGCAGAATCGAATGCTCGCCCCTTAGCAAAGGTGGGATGGTTCAGGGTTGTCCTTGATGAGGCCCAGAGCATTAAGAATCACAGAACGCAAGTTGCTAGGGCCTGCTGGGGTCTTCGCTCTAAACGTAGGTGGTGTTTGTCAGGGACTCCTATCCAGAACGCAATTGATGATCTCTACAGCTACTTCAGATTTCTCAAATATGACCCTTTTGATGCATACAAGTCGTTTTGTACCTATATCAAGACTCCAATTAGTAAGAATCCAACAAATGGGTACCGAAAGCTACAAACTATTTTGAAGGCGGTCATGCTACGGCGGACCAAAGGTGAGAATCTTTAAGATTCTTTTCATTGACTTTGCTTTCTGTATGACCAAAATAGTTTAAAAAAATAAAAATTGTGCTTAGTTAAGATGCTATTACTCCTTTTATTCCCTATTATTTTCTTTGGCTTTGTTGGTCCATTTTTGGCAAATTAATTTTTGTATGACTGACGGTGTTTGTTGTTCTCCTTGAGATATGCCTTGAAAAAGCCAGTAGCATTTACAATAAAAATTCTTGAGCACATGGTCCAACTCACTTTATTTTATCCCATTTATATTGAAGGAGACTATCATTTTTTTTTTTGGGTTGAATTTTGTAATTTATTGTCTTGGTTCTGTAATCACATTGAGCTTTTGTTGTTGACTTCTTTGAATTGGTATGTTGACTTTCAGCACCTATGGGAAACTCACTGTTGGCATTTTATAATCTGATGCTAATCTTTTGCTATAGGTACACTTCTTGATGGGGAGCCGATCATCAATTTACCACCCAAATATATATATTTGAAAAAGGTTGATTTTTCAGAGGAAGAACGTGATTTTTACTCCAGGCTAGAGGCTGATTCACGTGCTCAGTTTGAAGTATGGATTTCACAACAAACATAGTTTTTGCTTTGTTTTGGATTTCCTTTCTTGTTTTATCATGATTGTCCCTTTCTTCACTTGAGAATAATGTTGAGTTTAGCTTATGATTTTTTTGCTATCTTTACACGGTTATGTTTATTTGTGATAGTAATGTTCAGTTTCTTGTATGTATGCTTGTATATCAGGAGTATGCTGCTGCTGGAACGGTTAAACAGAATTATGTTAACATTTTGTTGATGCTCTTGCGTCTTCGACAAGCTTGTGATCACCCCTTTCTTGTAAAGGGCTTTGATTCACATTCATTATTGAGTTCTTCCTTGGAGATGGCAAAGAAACTACCTCAAGATGAAAAGGAATATCTTCTGAAACGTTTGGAAGCTTCATTGGCAATTTGTGGCATCTGTAGTGTATGTACCATTGTGTTTTGATATATTCGGCGCTTAGCTTTTACATAACGTCTTTGTGGCTGCTTTCACATATTGAATGTCCAATTTGGCTTTGGCACAGTGAATTATTGGTAAAGCTTTTTGCTGACAATATGTTTATTATTTATTAGGATCCACCTGGCGCGTAGCTTTTACGTAACATCTTTCACATATTGAATGTCAAATTTGGCTTTGGCACGGTGAATTATTGGTAAAGCTTTGTGCTGACAATGTGTTTATTATTTATTAGGATCCACCTGAGGATGCTGTTGTTGCCAAGTGTGGACATGTCTTTTGCAACCAATGCATTTGTGAACATCTTACAGGCGACGACCACCAGTGCCCCAGTACAAATTGCACAGCTCGGCTTAATAGGTCTTCAGTGTTTTCCAAAGCCATGTTGAGCAGTTTTCGTGATCAGTCTTGTCAGAATGGTACTGCTGATTGTACAGGTTCCGATGCTGTTCAGACAGGAGAGTCTTGTCACGAGGGTGGCTTGTATAATTCTTCCAAGATTAAGGCTGCACTTGATGTCTTGCAGTCATTATGTGGACTGCAGGATTGTTCATCAGGAAATAGTTCCACACAGAACACATCTGAAGAAAATGCTGGCTCTGTGGAAAACTTGTCAGCTACTTGTGCGGTTGAACCACTTAAGGGTGTTCTTGATAGCAGAAATTTGGAGGCAGAAGAAAGTAGTAGTTCTTTAACTAAGGTTGTTGGACAGAAAGCTATCGTGTTTTCGCAGTGGACAAGGATGCTGGATTTGCTTGAAGATTGTCTAAAAAATTCTGGCATTAAGTACAGAAGACTAGATGGAACAATGTCCGTCATGTCCAGAGATAAAGCTGTGAAGGATTTTAACACCATGCCCGAGGTTTGTGGAAATCATAGCATGTCTATTTGTCAATCTGCTGGATGTTTATGCCATCTGATGTTTGATTTCATGTTTCTTTCAGGTTTCGGTTATGATAATGTCTTTGAAAGCCGCTAGTCTTGGTCTCAACATGGTTGCAGCTTGCCACGTTCTACTTCTGGATCTGTGGTGGAATCCTACTACCGAAGATCAGGCAATTGATAGAGCGCATCGGATTGGACAAACTCGTCCTGTTACAGTTTTGCGTTTGACCGTGAGAGATACCGTTGAAGATCGTATATTAGCTCTTCAGGTACTTGGCACTTCTGTTAGTGTTCTCTTCTAATTCTGAAATTTTGAAGTTTTAAGATAACACAATAGTTACAAGTTACAAGGCTTTGAGAATGTTGTTATACTTGTTTGTTTTACTGTAGAAGTTTAGATTTCAGGGGTAGTAGATCGATAAGATAGTAACCAATTACTTATGAGAACTAGTTAAATGGAAGGAGATCTAGGGGTTTATTTATTTATTTATACTCTAGTTTAGTGAGGCAGGATTCTACAAAACCTTGTTAATAAAATGATTCTGGATATTTGGGATATGCTTTTGTATGTTACCTTCCGGCGTTAGAGAACCGAGTATTTTGAGTCGTTTAAATGTTTTCCGAATATATTTTGGAGTGAGAAGTTGGTTTATACTTGAGAAATTTTCTTTTGTTTTTACTTATGGCCTTCTTTTCCCATCAGCAAAAAAAGAGAGAAATGGTTGCTTCTGCATTTGGGGAGGATGAAACCGGAGGTCGACAGACTCGCCTAACAGTAGAGGATTTGAATTATCTGTTCATGACGTGATTAATGGTGGCATATGTTTGGCAGATATTGTTTTGGTTGCTAACACAGATTGTCATCAGTTTGCTTTCTCTAAAAGGTGTCCACAGCAGCAGTAATACTTTAATCCCTGACCAATAGAGATTGAAAAGTTGCCGACTAAAATTGAAGCTCTACTGACAACAAGATCGTGTTTATGGTCTTCTATAGAATCACAGGATCCTTTTTTTTTTTTTTTTTTTTAACATACATTTTTTTTAAAAACTTCTCTCTATCACAATGTATAGGATGTGGATGTTAGTTGCTTGAAGCTAGTCAAGGCAGGAGCTATTAGATATAGACGAGGGTTTTACACCCCCCCCCCCCCCCCCCCCCCCCTTTTTTTTTTTTAATCCATTTTTTTTACATGTAAATGATAGAGTTTTTCATTTTTTTCTGACTCGTATTTCATTTAGCTTTCTGTCATAGCAATTACAAATGTTAGGCGTGTTTGACAGATTTGATTATGTATTATTTCCCTGGTCAGTGTTTTTTTTTTGTTTTTTAACCATTACGTGTGAAGGTTTTTAAAGGTTGACGAGGCAATGCCGCAATTGCAAAGGATCTTATTGGTGGTGATTCCAAGTATATGACTGTAAATTGTAACTATTTTCTCTGGAGCTATCGGAAGCCAATTCTGTCATAACAAATGCCGGAACCCGGAAGATTAATGACCATCTTTATATTCCGTTTTTGGTTCTTGCCTTCTCGAATCCCTACAAGTACTAAATTTGAGGGCAAACCAGTTAGTCTCCGGCTTGCCATGGCAACGGGGTGGCAGTGGGGAATGCGAAGCATTTCTATCCCAATCCTCAAAACCATCCCCATCGCTGCCCTCATCACACCTAAGATAGGATAGGATATAGACAGTCCTATTTCTGTTTAATATAATTATGTGTATGAAAATTGCATAACAAATCCAATTTCAAACAAGTACAAATTAAATACGAGCAATAATGCGTTAAACATTTGAAAACTACATTCATAAACAGCACATAGTAACATATCAGCCAATTAACATTATTAACTAGTAATTACCTTTTCTATTACTTTTTTCTGTGCTAAAAAATATAATTAGTTATTATATATATATATATTACTATTTACACTAAATAACTATCTATTTCATATCCTCCCTGTCAGCAAGGCATAAAGCCTACCGGCCAGAAAGTCATCAAGAAGGGAAAGCCGACCAAAAATACTATTCCATAACCGACTCTTGTGGCCGAATCGAGGGGGCTTGGCTTGAATTTAAAATGTTAACACAAGTGTATATAAGATGGCTTGAATTTAAAATGTTAACACAAGTGTACATAAGAGATGTGTAAAATTGTGATGGACGCAGGATGGGTCACGCTTCCCCGTCCCCATATCCAACCCCACCCAGCTTCCAATGTGGGGGAAAGACACTGCCATATTTCTGCCCGCTTGGAGGGAAGCTGGGCAAGGCCCTGGTCTGGCGTTCTCCATGGGTAATATAGCCAGAGCCATTTCTTTGCTTGGGCTTAGGGATTGGTTTGAAGTAATTGCAAAATATGGACCCTCAATTCCTTTTTTGTTCTTTTAAGGAGCTTTGCAAGCAATAATATATCATCATCATCCTTGCGAAAAGTGGAGGGAAAAATCTCCGGCGGATTCAATTTCGTTATATTAAAAGAATCCGCGGAGGGTTAGTAACCCGGTTCCAATCTCGGTGGGACCTTCCTTTCGTTTTTATATATTTTTAAAATTAAATGTGTGTATATATATATATATATTTTAATTCGAATCCGACTTATCACTGTGGTGGTAAGTAAAAATGCCCCTCACCGCCTGTACATCTATCTTGGTCGTTTACCGTTTCAATCAAAAGCAAATGATCAACAGCACCACAATCATTTTATCAACGACAAAAATAAAAGAGTAATCACAGATGATTTCTTTGACCCTACTCTTGTACTTTGTACTTTTGTAGCCTTCATAAATTTATTATATATTTAAAAAAAAAAAAAACACAAGTTTGAAATTGGCAACGCAAACTGTCGTATGATATCAACATTGAACAATCTCTGCGTAATGAATAATATTATCAACCAATAACATTCAGAAAACGATGTTTGCGTTTGCACTAATTAGGTGTCGTATTGGTATTGCGCCTCTGAATCAACCAAGAAAGAATGTCGTTTCGAACAATCTCCACATTCTCATCCGTCTCTCCAAACAGCAACGAATGCATCATTCCCTCGTAGATCCTCACCGTCTTGTCGTCGCTCTTCGCCTCCGCGTACAGCGCTCGGCTCACCTCCGGGTCGGTGACGGCGTCGGCGCTGCCGTGCAACACGATGAACGGCAGCTTCACCTCCGACAGCCTCCCGCTCAAATACTCCGTCACTCTCAGAAGCTCCACCACCGTCCCCAGCCTCGGTTTCCCCCTATACCTCCTCGGATTCCGATCCGCCACGATCTTCTTTTCCTCCACCTTCACCGACTTCCGCATCAGATCCTCCGTCGGAACGATCGCCAGCGTCGGGAAGAATCTCGCAAATTGTGTCAGGATTTGGGGAATCGGCCACCTAGGTTTCAGATTGTCGGAGATTTTGCACATCGGCGCCACGAGGACGGCGCCTTGGAACCCTAGCGGATCGGCGAGGTGGATGAGGAGGCAGATCGCGCCGCCCATGGATTCGCCGTAGAGGAAGAACGGTGGCGGAGGGAGGCCTGGGGTTTGGAATCGGGAGTCGCGCTTGACGGAGTTGAAGAAGGAGAGGCAGTCCTGGACGGCGAGGTCGACGCTGGGGACGAAGGCGCGGAGGCCATCGGAGCCGCCGTGGCCCTGGAGGTCGAGGGCGAAGCAGGCGAAGCTGTGGCGGGCGAGGAAGATGGCGGTGGCCTGGAAGGTCCAGGAGATGTCGTTGCCGTAGCCGTGGACCATGAAGACGAGGGCGCGGGGAGGGGAATCTTCGGAGGACAGAGGAAGCCATGAGCGAGTGAAGAGTTTGAGGCCTCTTGGGGAGGTGAAGTAGGAGCTGGAGCCTCTCACGCCTTGAAGCGCGTAGTAGTCTTGCTCCGGCGTGTTGCCCCAGAAGTGGACATGGCTCTCTTCCTCTTCTCGCCGGTCCGCCATTTTTGGAGCTACCAAGCTTCTGCAATTTAAAAAAAATTTTTTTTGGGGCAAATATATTTGAAAGGGGATTGATGTTAGACAGCTGACTTTTCAGTTGTGTGGCTTGATTGGAGGAGGGAGAAGCTTTGAAGATGACCAGGCATTAGGCATTTAGGCAGGCACGTGATGTCGTTTTTTTTTTTTGAGAGAAGCGTGATGTCGTTTTACTCCTTTGATTACTTGTGCTTACATTTTCCGCAGAATTTTGTCGGGTATCTATAATTTAATTCCTTTCCCAGTATGTTCAGGCTTTTTTTTTTTTTTTTAAACAGCAATATATATATATATATATATATGTTTGTACATGCGTGCTCTGTTTGTGGTTTCAGCGGACTTGTTAGCAGTTTAGTCCTTGTTGGTGCTCTTGGACGATTAGAGACATGACTAGACTTCCTTCGTTGGAGAGGTCCCCTAACCATGTATCTGTCTTCAAATCTCTCCACGTCTGGGTTTATAAGGTTACACATTCAGATTGGTTGGTAACCTTCGATTGCTTCAATTTCTTTCTTTTCTTTTTATTTTTATTTTTCTTTATTTTTGCTTGCTTGCTTATATATTTATTTACTTGTTTAATTTTAATTGATAATGGTTGTTATGTTTGACAGGTTTTTTTTTTTTTTTTTGACATCATTTATTTGTGTTCTTTTCTTCTATTTTCCCAGCTATTTACATATCAATTTCCAATCTTGCTTTTGCATTCTACAGGGTTCTTCGTGACTAAAAGAAAAACACACACACACACGCACACACACGGTGCTATTGAGGTAATTTCCCAGAAAGTAGGTCAACTGCAAGCTGCTTCATGGTACATGGCATGGGAAAATAGGTTTGTTGATGACATGAGCTTTAAATTAATTGACATTCGGCAACTATTTCGTATTTTGACTTGAGTTTTACACTCCGAGAGCTAACTGGTCATGTAATCTCTTATTGTAGGTCCTTAACTTGACTCGAAGACGGATTTTTCTTGTAATTGCAAGAAAACTGTTTGCGGTTGGGGAAGATCTGCCTAGGTTGGTTGCTTATATTGCAGTGATATTTATTTATTCTTTATTATTCTGTTTGGAAAGGGAATGTGGCTGAATAATTTTAATGGACAAATATTTAGGCAAACAAAGAGATCAATGCTTGTGAAGCTTGTTGAAGGGCATGGATACCAATTCGTGTCATTGCAACCGAGAGAGAGCTTTAACTCATTTGGATGCTTTAGTTTTGGTAGTGACATGGTGGGTTTTGGCTGCTTCTTCCCTTTTCTTTCCAAGTTCTCTAATCTTTTTTCCTTTCTTTCATGTTTTTAACATGATACTCCTTCACTTTTGATTAAACCATACTTTTTTTCATCTATGCAGAACAAGGTTAAATGATTGCTTGGTTAGTGGCTAAAGGCTTCATCTGTCTGTATCCCAGTCATAGGGCACATTGTCAGAGGTACACAAAACTTATAAATGATATCTTCTTGCATTTTTGGCATGCTCTTGCACGGTTTTGATTTTTTGATTTTTTTTTTATTTACAATTTTTAACTGTAGTAAACTTCCATTTCTTGTCTCCCTAAGAGCGGGGAAAAATTGTATAGCAACCAGGTGAAGATTGCATGTTGTGATTATCTTTTTTCTTGATTTATTATTATTTTTCTCTTTTATTTTTTGGATACCTTGGGTTAGTAACCAAGATTTTCTAGTGGACGGATTTGTGATTCAAAAAGACTCAACTTTGCTTGGCTATTATCCTAATTAATTAATTATTATTATTTACTTTGCTTGGCTATTATAGCTAAATGGTCTTTTTTTAAGAAGTTTTTAAATAAATGACTGAAGTTTTTAAAAATTAAAATACCCTTTTTTTTCTAAAATTGGTCAATGATTGACCACATAATAGTTAATCAGTGAGTCAATCACTGATTAACTATATCGTAAATAATCAAATTTCATAGTCAATCACATAATGTTTAATCAGTGAGTCAATAACTGATTAATTATAACTTAAATAACTAAATTTCATAATCAATCAATGATTGATCATTAGTCAATCTCGTAGTCAATAATATGAATGACTATTTAGTCAATCATTGATTAACCGAATCTGAAAAATGACAAAAGGCCATTTTCCTAAATATAAAAAAAAGGGTAATCTAGTAGATTATATGACTAAAAAATACCAGCCAGCTTAATTTTCCTATTTTATTACTTTTATGAAAAAAATTTGATGGTGTTACTATTGTAACAAAATAACTACTAAAATTTTGTATAAACTCCAGTTTGCTTCCCCCCCCCCCCCCCCCAAAGAAAAATTGTAAGTCCAATATTTGAACGTTCATATATAATACTGTTCTTCATTACACTTATTCATCACTTCATCTAGTTATTAGGATGTAGTACTATAATATTTTTGTCATCTTCTACTACTAATGTAATTATCTCTATTGGAATCAAGGGCTTTGGAGAGAGGCATTATACCGGATACCTTGTTCAACGATGACAACAGGTATAACTTTTTGTGCACCACTAAAATATTCTCTCTCATTTGCAAGTTGGGTTCGATATTAGTAATCACTTCATTTATAATTTTAACCTATTGGGAAAAGAAATATGCAAAGTTCATTTGTACTACTGTCATATTGTATTGCCGTTGCCTACTAAACGGTTTTTTTATTGGAGATAACACTTTTAACTTTGTGTTCGAGAAGATGCTATATTGTTCAGCAAACCAAAAAAAAAAAAATCTCTATCACTTTCCACTGAAATCGAGGTTTTTTTTTTTTTTAAGAAAAAAAAAATTTGTATCTTGAATGTTGAAACAGAAGTTGTAATGTTCATGATTTTTCATCTTCATTTTGTCTTTGTACTACCATTGTAGTTGGTTTTTTTTTTTTTGGTCATCTACTCCTACTACTGATATTTCTTATTCTTTAAAAAAGATAAAAAAATTCATTCCACTGGAGTGAGGAGCCGTGAAGAAGTATGAATACCTACCTTCAATGAAGACAATAGGTAAGTCTTCCTTATCTAAACAGAGCATTTATAATGTTCTTGATTATTCTAAACAGTATTATTTGATCATAATACCTTTGCCATTTAGCCTAAACTGTTATTATTACTGAGACTCATTTCTTTGGATGAGGGACCTATGGAGAGGCATACATCAAACTTCTTCTTCAACAAAGATAAAAGGAATAGTTTCTCTCTTAATTAAATTGCTTTTAACACTAGGAGCATGTTAGGTTTGGTATCGGTAGTCAATTCTTGCACCCAATAGAGATTGATTCCCTCT
>JAFMPE010098307.1:0-13408 GCA_024759925.1 Ficus religiosa
TTTATCAAAGCTCCCACCACCACCCTCTATCTCTCTCTCTCTCTCTCTCTCTCCCCCCACCATCCAAGCCACCGCCGCCATCTTCCACGCCGTGGCCGTGGGACTCTATCTAGGTTTGTATTCTTCTTACTTTCCTTTTTTTTTTTTTTTACTTTTATTTCAATTGTTTTATAATAGTTATTTTTTTTTTGGTTATTTTAGAATTTGAAGTTGGATTTTTTCAATTTAGAATGTGGGTATGTGAGATTCTTTATAGTTTTGAAGGAAAGAAAAGGGTTCTTGTTGTCAAATAGTTTGATGTTTCTCCTATTCATAGGTGTTAGAAGTTGTTTCTTATCTTTTTCCGTTTCTGCATATGGTTATTATGTTATAAAACGCAAATAGAATAAGTTGGAAGACTGTTCGGATTTTTACATTATCATTTTTGTACTACGACCACCATGCTACATTAACTTGGTTCCATATAACTTCCGTTTCAGTCTTATATTCCCTTTGCATACCTTGATTTCGATTTCGTTTCTCTGTAGAGAATTGACATAAATAAATGATTAGCAGTTAATTTTAGTTAATGAGAAGGAAGGTTTTACTTATTTTTACATCACAACCTGACTTCCTAATCATGCTTTTTTTATTCATTTATTTGGTAAGAGATGAGAGAAAATTTCCGACTAATCTGTTCAGGATTGTCAAACCGCCTTTCGTAGTTTTCGTGATATTTAATTTTCACTCCTTACATTTAAAGATTGTCAATGTTTCCCTTCCTTTAGTTCGACAGCTTCTTCATACATTTTTTTTCATCTAGCAAAACACAAGTTCTGTTTGAGACACTGAAAAACTCCATTTCGTTCCTACACAGTTGCAGGAGAGAAAACACTAAATAGAGATCCTAATCTAAAAAAACTCTCATTGAAATCAGAATACTAGAGGAAACCCTTTAAGACTGTTAATCCACAAAATTAAAATCACAATTGAAAAATAAAAATAGGTTTTAGAAAATCTGCTTTTCAAGTAAATTAAATTTTAGATTGATTTTATTAATGCCCCTAGAATTATGTACCATATTTCTTTCCTTCAAAGTTGATTATTGAGGATTGAAATTTGTTTATTTTATGTTTGGAGAAGTTCATTTTTGAGACAAGTAAATTTGAGGAGAATTATCACGACCATGTAAGTTCTGAATTATTAATTATTTGAAATGCATTCTTCATCCTTTTATTGTGCAAGGAAATATTCTAGCAAATAATGTCTTATCTAAGTCCACGTGGATCTAGTGTAAAAGCTAAAATCAAATTCATTCATTGTTTTTTATAGTTGTAACTATTGATCTCGCTTGAACCAACTTTGTTATTAAGGATTAAATTTTGTGATTTTGTTTGATAATGTGATAGGTTTTGAAGAGGAAAAGTTTGATAGACATCTTATTGAAGTTTGCCTCAGTAGCAAAAGAACACAAGGAAAATTAATGAGTTCTCCTTTCTTTTTCTTATCTTTATTACTTATTTACCAGTGATTAAATGGACTTAGTTGATAGAGATTGGACAAGTTTTGTAATATAGTTCATTTAATATCGACTATAAACTTGTAACTTAATGTACTGTATTTGTATTGTGCACATTTAAAATGTAATGTAGTTATTGTTTTGTTATTTTCATTTCGAGTCGTGTATTTAATAACACGTGTGATAGGCTACCTGTGGGAAATCACAGAAAAAAATGAAGTTATTTTTTTTTCTTTTCAGTCAATCTTCCACGACGATTTTCTTTGCAAACCGTCGTGGAAAGCCCATCTTCCATGACAGTTTCCGTTGGAAATAGTCGTGGAAGATTGACAATTACACGACAGTTTTTACTGGAAACCATTGTGTAATGTCCACGACGGTTTCTAACAAAAATCATCATGGTAACTGCAGCTAAAATCCCATATTTTACCCGTTATTTTATCCATTCCACGACGGTTTTCTAACTATTGCATGGAACCCATAAATATTCCATGACGATTAGAAAACTGTCGTGGTAGCTTTTCACAACGGTTTTTTACCTTAGTGAAATCCACAATTTCTACTATTGTAAAAACAGACAAATTTTGGGGGGGGGGGAGGGAAATAATAAATTTAATTCGGCTATAAATCCACCGAAAATAGGTTGATAACCGTATGGGACCCTTGTATTTATAACTAGAACTTATATTGCACTGAGAAACTATTTAACATCCCTTATATAATAAACTGTATGTATATTTATTATATGTACAAACATTTGGTGATCATTTTCTCTTGAATAGTTCCACGGTTGTACAGAAATTAAATTTGCTATTGCTGCACGCGGCACAGAATTAATGCCCCCTCCTTTTTTTTTTTTTTTTGCCTCTTCTCTATCTTAACAAAGATATTCATTTTTGACAAAATCATGGAAAAATGTAGAAAGGAAAATTTTCTTTCATATTACAAAATGCAAAACTCATGAACAGTTTATGGTTAATTATTAGTTACCACTTACGCCCCTAACAGAATGCCAGTTGCACCTTTTGCTTTTAATTTAATTTTATTTTTTCTAGTTCAGATGAGTTTTAATGTTTGTAAACTTTAGTTGATAATGTGTGTCTATTAAAACTCTTAATTTCTCATCGAAGTTTTATTAGATATTCGTCAGCTTGCTATATAGCCAATTGAATTTACGAGCAAGAGAATTAGTAAACTAATATGATGATTAACTAAACTCTAATTGCTAATTCAATATTAATATATAGATTAATAAAAAGGGAAAGGCCAGGTCAATTTTTTTTTCTCCCTTTTTTCTCATAAAGGTCCTCCGTGCACGTCGCCAAAATCACTCTCAATTTCGTGCCCGGTGTTCCTTTACATTTAGTTATGAGGAGCACAATGGACGTTATATATATATATATATATATGTATATCATAATGTGTTTTATATCCATTTGTGAAAATCAAACGTGAATGGGTTGATCTGAAATTAAAAACTAGGTACATGGGTTGGGAGTCAATTGGCACCCAAAAATTTTTGTGCTTTAATTTATTTTCCTGTGTTAAATGGGACCCAAAAAATTTTGTTTCTTTTAATTAATTTTGATCCTGTGTTAAATGGGACCCAATAACCTTACCACTATTTATTACTCGAAAAAAGCATTGCCGTTCGATGAAGCTAACAACTGATCATCGCTGCATTGCGGAGAGAAATATATAAATATACACTATATACATATATATATATAATGTGTGCTGTTATTCTTTGATGTAGTACTGCAGGATTAAGGCACGACCAGAAACTTCCAACAGATGGTGAAACTCAACCACATAGCTGACCCTTTCTTTTTGTGCGCAGACTTTAGCGTGGAAACCCTGCCCAAGGTTTTTTTAAAGGCCCAGTTCATGAGATTGGCCAAAATTTTTTCGCCCCAACTTTAGTCTTGTAACATAAACGAACACTGACGATATGATGGTGTCCTTTTTTTCTATGTATGTATATTATATACGTCGTTCTTTCATTTATGGTCGCAGTTAGGTTGCATCTAGTATTGCATCGACTTTCGTTTTACTTGTCCTATATTCATGAATTTTTTTCGTTTTACTTGTTCAAATGATAGGACACTTATTGTTCAATAAAAGAAAAGAATAGAAAAGAAAGATGACACAATAAAATAAAATAAAATAAATCTCACTCTCTCACTCTCTCTCTCTCTCTCTCTCTTATTGTTTAATATTTGGTGGGTGAGAAAAGTGAATTTCTTGTCCTAGGGTAGATAAAAATCCACTATTCTTTTTTAGCGGTGAAATAGGCACGTGCCTTCTCTCAATTTTTTTTTTTCCACTTAAATTGTCCTTCCTCCCGCGGAACAATTGTCATGTTTCCGTTGGCAATTATTTGGCCCCCCATGTGTTCAAATTTTATTGCAAGTATTTTGATTTTTTTTTTTTTTAGGAAAAGTATTTTTAGGCTTCTTAAAGGGAGATCAAAAATTAAAACATATTATAGAATTGCCATTAATTATAACTTACAAAAAACATTTTTCTATTTTATAGGGATTTTTTTTTATATATTTAACTTTGTGTAAAAATATTTTTCTAGGAAAAAAAAGATTCAGAGTTTTTTTTTCCCTTTTTTTTTTTTCAACAGATGTTAAGGACCAAGTTCAACAAATACATGGTGATTTACACACCATTTTAAGATGAAAATTGTTAATTCAAAATGAATCCAAATGTATTTTTTTCTTTCCCTTTTTTTTTTTTTAATTTGTACTATGCTCATTTTTATTTCTTCTAAATGTCAGTTCTTTTTACATTTTCCATTCAATATATATATATATATATATATTCATTTAGTGGAGAAGACCTCCCCCAAAATTCTCTCTAAAAACAGTTTAGCTATTCATTTTTATTTTGTCTTGTTTTATTTTATTTTTACTTTTCTTTTCTTTTATTTGTTTGTCAATATTTCTTTCATTCTAACCCTTTTCTATATGTTTTGTTTTCCTTTTTATCTTATCTTTTCCCTTAGTTTTTAGCTGGTAGTTCATGCCATAGTTTTTTATTTTGTTTTTATTTTATTTTTTCTTCATTAAAAACTCAACATCTGACAATATTTTATCTTTTAAGGTTTTTAATCTTAGTTTTCTCACCGAAAACTCTAATTTTCTTAACTATGACCAAATCTAATTTTGGTAAGGGCTTTTTTCCCTTCTTTTCATGATTCTTTTTTTCTCTTTGGGTTTTCCCGATAAATTAAAGGGGTTTTCTCTTTGTTTTACAAAAGAATACTATTATAGTTACTTTTAGTTATTTGTATTCCATATAATCATTTAAGCTCCTTTGCTACGAAGAGTTGTATCATTTTTTTTATAATACATTTTCTCCCTTTATACTTGATATAATTAAAAGATTTAAATTCAACAAGTTCTACTTAAACAATCTCATTAACAATGCGACAATTGTTATTGTTTAACTAATCCTTTTTAACACAATTATATTATAACTTTTATTTGGAAAATGAAAGTTAAATATTTTACAAAAAAAAAAAAAGAAAAGAAAAAAATGAGTTATAGTTAGATTAGAATGTTTTATATTATAATTATAATATCATCGTGGTTATATTATAAAGATAAATTATGATTATTAATGTATTCTTTTAGAGAAAAATTTATTCTATTTATATATGTTGGTATGTTATTATACTTGTGTCACATTATAAAAACTTCAATTATAACTTATTGCGTGCACCACACGTGTTTAAACTAGTCTTTAAAAAAAATGAAGAGAAAGTGATTGTGAAATAATATAAGTACTAGTGGACTGATCAGTTTGTTATATCGTATAGCTTACAACCAATTTTTTTTTTTTTTTTATTGCTATAGTTATGTTAATAAGAACAATTTCGAGTGCTAGCTAGATATATATATATATATATATATATATTTTTTTTTTTTTTCATTTTACAATTGAATGCCGAGATCAAGAGAGCACCGATACTGACAAACGTCTAGTCGGTAATATTCTTTCTCTTACTATATAAATTCTTTACCAATTAATAAATTAATATTAATTTCACCATTTTAGTTTTGTAAAACCTTTTATTTTCTTTTTAATTAGATTTTCTTCCATATTAAAAACATACATATATTACGAACACTACAAAAGAAAAAAAATAACAATATTTTCTCACAAATTACTAATTTATATGAATTACGAACCAAATGATAATATTAATCATATATGCTTGAAAGCTTCACTTACTTTTTATTTATTTATTTATTTTTTTTTGACAAGGAAGGACAATATTCTACCCAGTCATGTTGGCACACGTGTGTTGAAACACAAGCTGGACTAGCAATATTATAGTTGTTATTTCTTGCCATATTCGGCTTAACTATAAACTGCTAGCACTAGTAAAAATTTTATGTTCGACAACCGTCGTGAAAAGCTTTAAGATACCATGACAGTTAATAAACCGTTGTGGTTAAAAGATATTTCATGATGGTTAATACCGTCGTCAAATAGAGAAATAAGACGGCAAAACTTGTTAATGTGAAGACTTTACACAACAGTTTTTACTAAAATTGTCGTGTAAATCCAACCTTACACGACTGTTTATTTAGCGCACCATCGTGTAAAGTAGGATTTATACAACGGTTTTGGTAAAAACTGTCGTGTAAAGTCCAACATTAATTTTGAAAAAAAATTTTGCATTTTTTTATGATTTCCCATGAGCGGCCTAACCTGTGTGTTATCCAATACATGGCCCAGAATAGGATTGAAAAAATCATTACTACATTGTATCAATACAAATACCATCCACTACATTACAAGTTTACATATCATATTTAATGAATTGCATTACAAATTTAGACTATTCTCCCCAAATTAAATCCATATCATCACCGGTATAAAATTTTTTGCTTTGACGTAAGTCTAATCCATTAGCATTAGAGATTATGTCTCTCATAAAACCTAAAACAAAAAAAAAAAAAAAAACCACATTCAACACTATCCTTTTGGCGAGAACAAGGACGATCTGAGATTTTAATTTTACAGTCTTGTTTCTTTTTAATCATTTCTCTAACTATAAGCTTCCAATCCATTAGAACCCTAGCAAGTTTGCAAAATTCAAAATAATTAAGATTAATAATTCCATTTTGACACTTTATCAAGCATGTGGTGGGCGGAAAAAAAAAATGCACAGAATATAGTCTACAAAGATTTTAAACTGCCAATTCTCAATAGAATATAGTCTACAAAGAGCAACAAAAAAATATATTGAACAACAGTAAATACACAAATTACACTTCAAGAAAGTTCCTAAAAAATTGTGTGTTTGTATTTTTGTTGGAACTAACTCATCAAGAAATTTATTGTCTCTTTCTCCACAATTTCTCAGTAACCAAACATTCTATAAAACCCTTGACCAAATTGTCTCAAACTCCAATTTCCCCAAAACAACTAAATCACACAAGATTTAGACATAGAAAGACAACATTTTCGTTCAAGAAAACAAGAAATTGAGCAAAAGAATCACTTGCTTTTCTCAAAAGCAAAATAGTCACGTCTTTTTTCTAGACAACCTTACTGGGAAGAGAGCGCGGCAGTGGTGGCGGGAGAATGAGAGAGAGGGGAGGGCGATGGCCTTGTTGGGAGGAGAGGGTGGCATCGGCGGGAGAAGGAGAGAGAGGGTAGGGCGGCGCAGTTGCTAGGAGGAGAAGGCGGCGCAATTGCTGGGAGGAGAGAACGGTGGCGGTGGTGAGAGGGAGGAGAAACCATTGTGTGGGAGAGAGGGAAAGAAGGGGGAAGGCGGCAACGGTGAGAGGGAGGAGGAAAAAGAGATGAAAATGAGAAAGGCTGAGGGAGGGCATGAGGAAAATGAGTTTAGTATAGGGTTTATGCGTGGATTTCAATGCCCAAATTCAAATTATTTTTTTTTTTTTGAAAGTTTACATGACGGTTCTATAGAAACCGTCGTGTTATGTTGAGATTACCCGACGGTTTAAGAAAATTATGGTTGAAAGTGGAGATTCGACGACGGTTTATTGAAACCGTCGTGTAATCTCTACTTTCAACGATGGTTTTCTTAAACCGTCGTGCAATCAAAGACTTACGTGACGGTGTTTCAAACCATCGTCATTATTTGAATATTTTATGACGGTTTTCGGATAACTTGCTCCATTCCATGTTTTTAACCCATTTTAGACAACAGTTTTTACAAAATCGTTGTGTAATCTTCGTTGACTTTTTCAATTTTTGTAATAATGTAGAGTTCCATTTGCCAATCGAATTTTTATAGTCCTGAACCATAACCGTATTATATATATTATTAGCATGATCAAGTATATATAAGCATGATCAAGACAATTCAAGGGGATATATTAATGGTCATTAAGAAGACCCATTTTTTTTTTTTTTTGAACTCGTCGTTTTAATTAACTCATCCTCTTATTTATTACGTCTCTACGTACCCTCTATATATATTGGACCGCATCTTTTCGTTTTTCCCCCATCTCATTCAACCATAATTTTTTTTTGCTTCTTCCTTAGCATTCTGGTCTCCATTTACGTTTTCTCTCTGTAGTTCTCTCTCTCTCTAGATATATCTTGCGGAGAAAAACGGACTTGAGTTTGAGATATTCAGTTGAAAACAAGTTATGGGCAGGTCTCCTTGCTGTGAGAAAGTTGGGTTGAAGAGAGGAACTTGGACTCCAGAAGAAGACCAGAAGCTACTGGCTTACATCGAAGAACATGGTCATGGAAGCTGGCGAGCCTTGCCTGCAAAAGCTGGTAATTCATTCTCATATATATATTTACACATATACACACACATATATTTGGTGTGAATACATTATACGTATACATTTATATATTTTCTCGATTTTAATCACGTATAGGGCTTCAAAGATGCGGGAAAAGCTGCAGACTTAGGTGGACAAACTACCTTAGGCCTGATATCAAAAGAGGAAAGTTCAGTTTGCAAGAAGAACGGACCATTATCCAACTCCATGCCCTTCTTGGAAACAGGTAGTTAATTTTTTTCTTTATTAAATAATTCTTTTGGCCCAGAAACTTAAAAATAATAATAATAATTAAAAAAAGTTAAAGAAGCTAAGAAGTTAAGAACTATTATAAATACACTTCTGAAAGTTTCAGTAAAACCTAATTAATGAATATTATGAATCTCCATTAATTTCTCCTGCTATTGCTTTTTCTTATTCTCTTGATCCTAAACTATATTCCAATATTATAACCTATAAAAATGTGACCATCATACTATATCACATCACTTCTGTGCGTATATCATTAAAACCCTAGCCAGCTTATATTAAGTTCTATTCTTTCCCTTGATCAATTTTTATTACTATTACTTTGTTTGGAACACCATTTCAAACGTATAATTTTCATATCAGTTTTTATCTTTTTTTGAAAAAGTTTTTTGTCTTTTCAAAAAAAGTTTATCTTTTCTGAAAAGTCAACATAAATTTACTATTGAAACTCAAAATTTCCAACTTAAACTCATTCACCAAACGGATCCTATATTTTTTGTTATTTGTTATTAATATATTGTTGTGATTGTACAGGTGGTCTGTTATAGCAACTCACTTGCCGAAGAGAACCGACAACGAAATCAAGAACTACTGGAACACCCACCTGAAGAAGAGGCTGACCAAGATGGGGATTGACCCGGTGACTCACAAGCCGAAGACTGACGCCCTCGGCTCCGGCTCCGGCAACCCGAAGGACGCCGCCAACTTGAGCCACATGGCTCAGTGGGAGAGTGCTCGGCTCGAAGCCGAAGCCAGGCTGGTCAAGGAGTCCAAGCTGCTAGTCTCCAACAATAACAACAGCAACGGCAACAACAACAGCAACACTCTAGTGCTGCCTCACCACCACCGGCTCGGCTCGGCTTCCGGACACCAGTTTGTCCCCAAAGCCGGCCCCGTGCCACCGTGCCTCGACGTGCTCAAGGTGTGGCAAGGGGCGTGGTCGACGACAAATCCGACTCAAAATAACGACAATCACCACAACAACAACAACAATATGATGGCGTGTATGATGGCCATCGACGACCTTGAATTTCCGACGTCCACGTTAAGCTTCCCCGACCACGCCGGCGTTGACGGCAATTTCTTGGTTCAAGCCGTCGGGTTAGGCGTGGAACCTCTCGATCATCAGTTCGTGAAAAGTACGGCTCATGAAAATCATAATCAACACTATCAGCACGACAACGACAACGACAACGACAATACGATGTCGTTGCACGACATTGCGTTTGGTGGTTGTACGG
The DNA here is from genome assembly GCA_024759925.1 of Ficus religiosa. Taxonomy (NCBI): domain Eukaryota; kingdom Viridiplantae; phylum Streptophyta; class Magnoliopsida; order Rosales; family Moraceae; genus Ficus; species Ficus religiosa. Next base: position 9,777 of record JAFMPE010098307.1, read on the forward strand.
AAAGTAGTGCTAATATCTGGTTCAACACGAACAACATGGAGAACGTGACCAGCAGCACTACTGCCACCGCTGGACTTGCTAATATCATGGAAGGTTTCGTTGATGTGTTTGCGTACAACTCCATCGACGACGACGATGATCTGCCGCACTCTTCAGTCGCCAGAGGCGGAGAAGGCACCAGTAACGACGGCGGAGGAGACGGCAATGGAAGCTGCGCCGAAGCCAGCGGAATATTTGAGGAGAACGGGAGCTACTGGAACAGCATATACTGAATTTGGTTAACGCTTCACCGACTGGGTAGCCTGTGTTTTGACAACAGTAATAATAATTAATAATTTTTTGTTTTATGCACTGGCTCTCCTCTAGCTCTAGTTAAATTACTTTCTTAATTTAGAATTAATGCTAGTACTGATCATATCGTGGAAAGAAAGTCAGGTCCATCATGATAACTTTTAAGCAAGGATATGATATAATTAGTAACTTAAAATGTACCACTAATAATAAGAAGAAGAAAAAAGTTCTAGTTCTTAATAACAAATTAAATAGTACTTTTAGATCTTAATCACTTTTTTTTTCTTTTTTCTTTTTTTTTTCCTCTGTTCTACGTTTTGATTTGAGCAAGTCAGCCTTAAAAAGATCGCCTGAGAATTTTTTGTTTTCTGCTATATTATATATTAACCACAATATGTTCATACTGTATTTTCATGCAATATATTTTGTATTGTACGTAGGACAAATAAATAAATAAATAAACACGAAGATAAATACATGTGCTGATTTTATGTTCCAGATCATCAAACTATATTTAGTAGATATTTTTAAAAAATAATATCGTACAAAATTAACCAAAGAGTACACTAATTTTCAATAACAATGTAATTTTTGAAATGTCTGAACGGACTGATTAATGATTGAATTTTTTTTCTGAAATATCATGGTTAATGTTAAAAATCCAGAAATACAGAAATGTATGGAACCGACATGCCAAAAAAAAGCAAGTTAAAAGGTTTCTAATTTTTGCGCAGTACCATATTTATATATATGCACATGTATCGCATACAAAAGTGTTTCTGCATGCACATGTATCGCATACAAAAGTGTGTCAGTGTTGCAGAATCTTGCTCCAGGACCGCCAAATGACGAGGGAACAGAGAATCATTGTTGAGCAATGAACGCAATAGTACGTACAATTTTCCACATGACTTTCACCTCTTTTTTTTTTTTTTTTTTTTTTGGAGAGAATTCAGTTCTCAATACAGTTTTAAATCATTAGATAATGACGTAATCATGTCATATTAAAAAATATATATGATTTTTTAGATAAGTAGAACATTTTTAACGTAAAGTTTTTTTTTTTTAAAGAGTACATAACAAAAAGGTATGATTAACATAATAACGTTCTAAAAGGAAATATGCATTTCTATATATATATATATATATTGTGCTAAGAGATGCATTTCACTACTGGCCAGTACTTGTTTACCCTTACAAATATTAGGGGGTGTTTAGGTGTTGAGTTTAAACTCATCACTATCGACTCAATTTTTATCTTTTTTTCTCAAAAGTTTTTTATCTTTTCTGAAAAAATCAACCAAAATCATTATTTAAACTTATAAATTTCAACTCAAACTCATTCACCAAACACCCCTTTAGAGTTCGTTTAATGAATGAGTTGAGTTTGAGATAATAAGATGAAGTTTTTAAAATTGAGTTGAGTTAACATTTCAAAAATTTTCAATAACAATGTAATTTTTGAAATGTCTGAACGAACTGATTAATGATTAATTTTTTTTTTTTGAAATATCATGGTTAATGTTAAAAATCCAGAAATACAGAAATGTATCGAACCGACATGCCAAAAAAAAGCAAGTTAAAAGGTTTCCAATTTTTGTGCAGTACCCCATATATATATATATATATGCACGTGTATCGCATAGAAAAGTGTGTCAGTGTTGCAGAATCTTGCTCCAGGACCGTCAAATGAGGAGGGAACAGAGAATCACTGTTGAGCAATGAACGCAATAGTACGTACATTTTTCCACATGAATTTCACCTTTGTTTTTTTTTTTTTTTTTTTTAGAGAATTCAGTTCTCAATACAGTTTTAAATTATTAGATAATGACGTAATCATATCATATTAAAAAATATATATGATTTTTTTAGATAAGCAGAATATTTTTAACGTAAAGTTTTTTTTTTTTTTTTTAAGAGTACATAACAAAAAGATATGATTAACATAATAACGTTCTAAAAGGAAATATGCATTTCTATATATATATATATATATATATATATTGTGCTAAGAGATGCATTTCACTACTGGCCAGTACTTGTTTACCTTTACAAATAGTAGGGTCTATGTGGTGAATGAGTTGAGTTCGAGATGAGATGAAATTTTTAAATTTGAGTTGATTTAACTTTTTAAAAAGTAGTTATAAATTTTATTGACTTTTCAGAAATAGATAAAAATTCAGATGAAAAAATACAGTTTAGTTTAAATGAAGTTGATTAATCAGACGGACCCTTAATTGTACTCCCATACGTGGGTGCATTGCCATACAGAATCTAAAATCATTAAAGAGAGAAGGGCCAATGTGCCAACCACGACATTGTCGTGTCAATCTAGACACGTACTCTATATACACACACACGCATGGAAATTAATCAAATAGTGTCAATTAAGCACATTTAACCGTGATTAAAAGGAAAAAAGAAAAAGATAATAAATGTAAAACACCGTTTTTAACTGGTAGATTTTTATTAAATTCTATTAAATTATGTTGTGGTAATTTTTTTTCTCAATCAAATTGATTAGTCCGAAGAAAAAGTTATAAAATATTTTAATTTTCTTAGGCAGTGGCGTGCAGTTCCGCTGAAGATGCATTAAAGGATCAGGGTCAGAGCTGTAATGAAAATTGTCTCATTCTAACAGGAATAAATGGTGACAGAGACTGATATCGGAGAAAACAGCCCGATCTGCGGGTGCTTACTGAATGTCATAGTTCTACCCTCATATATATCATGTTATATACAATATTACGTTACATATTTGCATATTGTATCACTATCACTTGCATATTTCTCCATAATCTCATATACTAAATAAAATAGTATAACAAATATAGCTATAATAATATCTACGATTTTTTAATTCACCAAAAAAAAAAAAAGTATAGGAGATTTTACTTACTAAATTATTATTTTTGTAATATTTTGTCAGTTTATTTTGAATAGGTTAAACTCTCAACAAACCTTTTTAAATAAGATAGTTAGCACTACTACAAAATGTGGATTCCACAACGGAGTTTCCACGACCGTTTTTTAAAAAACCGTCTTGGAAAATGCTGCAAAAACACGGAGCGGAATAGAGTTTTCGAAAACCGTCGTGGAAGCCGAAGCTTCCACGACGGTTATAAAAAACCGTCGTGGAAGAGGATTCTTCCACGACTGTTTTTAATAACCGTCATGGAAGCTTGCAAAACAAAAAAATTAAAATTTTTTTTAACCTTCCACGACGGTTTTTTAACCGTCGTGGAATCCGAAAATTCCAATTGTCATGGAAGGTTTTTTTTTTTTTTTTTTTTTTTTTTTTTTTTTTTTTTTGCAAGCTTCCACAACGGTTGCTAAAAACC
>JAFMPE010098418.1:0-13399 GCA_024759925.1 Ficus religiosa
GTAATCCTGTTTAAGACGACGGTTTCACAAAAACCGTCGTGTATTTTCCGTCGTGTAAGCCAACTTTTGTAGTAGTGTATGTAAAAGTTGCATTCTTTGTTTTTCACTCTCGAATGAAAAATGAATGGTTGAGACCTTTTTTTTTATTATTATTTTTTAAATGCTTGAGGGAATATTGACCATTGTTTCACTTTTAAAAACGAATTTAGTTTCGAAAAATGAAGGTAAAAATCTTCAACTTATAAACACCTTATATATTGTAATGGAATCTGAAATATCTCCACTACATTGTCAGTTTTAAAACGAAAATAAATTAAAGCAAAAAAAAGAGAAGAATTAACAAGTGCAACCTTCAATCATTCATTTTTCTACGTACCCAATAAAAACTTTATTAATACATTTTATTAACCTTTTTATGAAGGTACGTACATTAATATGCAACCTGAATAACATTAACACAACTAAAACCCACATATGATGAAACAACATGACATAGAATGGAGCGATGAGCGCGGCTTTAGTCCCAATTGCTTCATAAAAAAGAAAAAGAAAAATGAAAAATGAAAAATGTAAACCACCATTGACACATTTTATTATTTATTTCACAACACGACCACACATATATTGTTACATAATTCGGCATCCAGCAGGTTCTGAACAATATTCTTGAGAAGGGCACTAATTACCATGGACGGAGAATTAGAGCTTCCAGCCATCGTAACTGTCACAAACTGGCCATCCCCAGTGACCATCGTACGGATAACACGGGGGTGGCCCACCAATAGTATGACCGTGAAAGCATGGTCCACCACTGCGGCCTTCATGGCACTCGCTGTAGCACGTGCGGCGAAACGTGCCAACAGGGCGGCGGAACTGGACACACCGGTGCACAAGGCACGCACGGTACAGGCACCGGCACTGGCTGAGGAGGCGGCAGCTTTGCAGGTGCTTGATCTTTTGGTTTAACTTTATCTTTTTGTTTCCCTTGATCAGGTTTTGCTTGCTCTTCTTTTGGTGTTTCTGGGACTTTTATCTCAATGCACTTAATGACACCTTTGCCCTTGCAAATTATCTTGTGCTTTGTCTTTTCAAGGTCGCAGCATATATCACTTTGATTAATGAATGGGAGCAGAACGCGTGCGAAGTTTTTATGCCATGACTCATGATTAAGGTTAGCTGGAAAATATACCTCTTTATTTTATGACAAATTAAAAAGCTAAATAATATATATATATTTACGCTACAACATAATATTATATATAGATAAGGTTGGACGACTCTACCATGCCACGCATTGAATTGTCTAAATTAATGTCTTAAAATATGTTACAACCATTGGTCTCTAAAAAGAAAAATTATAAGATTTACAATTTTACATTATTTGAAAATTGATATATTGATTGTTTATAAGTAAAACGATCACCTTTTAATGGTATAAAGTCTTTTGGGGTAAAATTCAAGAGTAAAACCGTATATGTACAAGACCCAAAGTGAACAACATCATACTAAAAGAAAACATGTGTTATTACATAATCTTAATTAAAAAATGTATAATATTATAAGTTAATATTTTTCACTTTCAATAAAAATTTTAAAGTAAAATATATTATAGTAAATTATATAACGTTACATACATCAAATAGTAGTTACACGAATTATTGGAGGTGTGATTTTTCTACTTCATGAGTCTCTCCAATCCTAGCATTCGAATGTGCTGTGGTCTAATTGTTATTGGATGGCTGATTTTTCTAGACACTCGTTTGTGGTTGGCAAAAGATAAAACACGACAAAATGATAAAGGCAACGAATTGTTTTGTATACGTCTATATATTTATATATATATATATATATATGTATGCCTTGTCATTATTGAGGGCACAAGCGCACCAATTTTATACATGATTTCAAAGTGGAAGTTTCACCTAACCACTTTTCAGTGTTTTTAGTACTTTTAATTATTTTCTTGGTGAATCATAGTACTTTTAATTTGATGGTTTATTAATTGTTTCATTTAATTTTCTTTATTATTTGCATTAAGGCAATGAAATCTCACGGAGACACATGCAATCCTCTTTCGTCTGCATGGAAAACCCTAAGAGAGCTTAAACAAATATGGATTAATTAGTTGCTTGACGGATTAATTTTCTTCCTTGCTAATTAATTAATTATTTTGCAGGAGGGAAAAAAAAAACCCCCGACTGGTTAAATGAATATATATGAAAAACTAAATCAATGTTAAAAAAAAAAAAAAAAACCCTAGTTACGTATATAACGTTAAACTGTGTGTGGGGTTTGGTGTGGGAATTTCTGTTTTTTTCTTATATTTCTAGTCATGGTATTTATATAAATAGATTTAATTTAGTAACTTTATTTTATATTTTCAGTATTTAGTAAAGATAAACGAAGAATAAAGAAGCTAACCAATATCTTAGCAAAAATAAACAAATAAATGAATAAAGAAGCTAGCACCCTAGCTTCTTACAAAAATTTAAAAATAAAAAAGAAAAAGAAAAAAAGAAAAAGAAAAAAAGAAAAAGCTAGCACTTTCCTTAGATACGTCACACTCTATTCATGTTTTAAGGTGCCTCCTTTTTCTTTGTAATATATGGAGATATAATAAGAACGTTTTCATGATGAGCCAAAATATATATTTATTTTACTACAGCACTAACAACAATCATGTTCTGATCCACCATCCGATTTTTTTTTTTTTTTCAATACTTTCATACGTATTAGGAAAAGTAAAATTAAAGAAAGCTAGCTCTAGGAAGCTTCCACAGCAGTGGACCCTTGACAAACTAAAAATCTATCGGGAAGGAGTGCGAACGACAAAATAAGAAGGGCCCAACTTAAAAAAATAAAAGAACAATCCCACCTGAAGTTTTCCATGAGTGATTCACTCCGGTATACTGAAAGCTAATACCAAAAAGATCTGTAAATAAGTTTATTTTTTGTTGTACGGGTTTGAAATAAAATTTTTATATTAAAGTTTATTAATTTTTTAAGAACTAGTTATAATTTATGTTGACTTTTTATAAAAAGACAAAAATTACGATGAAAACTAAGAGATCCAGTGGTTGTTATGTAAAATATATATCTATATATATATTGTAAACATACATATATATTATTTTTTTTGTTTTACATGTAAAGACATTCATCATGTGATTAGTGATTTTTTTATTCCTTCTAATTTTTACAACTGTGGATAACTTCAACCTTTGTCATATGTTTTTACCTTTCATGACGCGACGTAAATGTCAGCGGTCGTCTTATAATCTTTTCGAGAAAAAAAAATACGATAATTGTCATTCAAACACCTTAAGATTATGGAATCCATTGACAGAAATACAAAAATATTTATGTAATAATAATATTCAACAATTACAATTGAAATTAAAAACCTTAAAATTTCATAACCGATTTAAGAGAATATTATAACATGATTCCCGTTTCAACACATCTATCAAGTAAAATTGTTTAGTTAAAATAGTCATGTAAATTAAATCATTGCTCTTGCACTTTCTCGACAACCAAAATATACTAAACCACTATTAGTTATTATCATTAAAACTATAATAATGATGTAATTAGTAGAAAGTACTATGTCATTACCTATCGAATGAATACAGCGCCCCAATAAGTTAAAGGAAATTATAATTAAACTACGTTGCAATTATTTTCATGTCCCTCAACTACCACCATAATTCCAAGACTAATATTATTCTATGGTTAAACTTACTTGCTACAACCAATTTCGATTCAATTTTTTAAATTTAAATAAAGAAAAAGAAAAAGAAAAAATCTACTTGAAGATCTTGACAACTAAGAGCAAATTGTCTTTTCTTGAGCATCGAACACATGTATGAAGTTTTTATATTCCTAAAGGACTTTAGTACTATGTTTCTACTTTTATGTCTCTCAACTACCCGCATAATTTAAAAGAACAACATTATTACATAGTTGAACTTATCCGCTATGACCAGTGTCTACGCGATTCTTTAATTAAAGAAAAAAACATGTTCTCGGAGATCTTGATAACTAAGAGCAAGTTGTCTTCCCTTGAATATTGAACACGCATATGAAATTTTTATATTCCTGAAGGACTTCCGTACGTAGTCCTATATATATATATATATATATAGAGAGAGAGAGAGAGAGAGAGGAATAACATGGCCACTCACACAACGAAAGATAAGTAACTTAAGAGAAGGATACCACTCGACTTGTCAACTTCTCAACCACTCTACAGGTAGGTAGGCGTCCATTTCCATTCCTTTTTATTACCATTATTTTTCGTTTCAATTATATATTTTTGCTAGGGACGAACGTTTAAAGCTGCTTTTAATCTTGGTAGGAAAAAATGTCGTGGTCAACCAATTCACATGCGCACATAATCACAAATTTAACGTCTCAAGTTCAAAAATTTGAGTTTCTATTTTTAATTATAAGAAAATGAATATTCATAAAATTCCTTTAAAATAATTCCTCTTCATCAATATATTTTTTTTCCAGATAATTTGGTGGAATGGAAAGAACATTTATAGATGTCACTTTTAACACCTGTCAACCGAATGCCCTTCACATAAACAATTGCATATAGTGCTTTTCCAAATACGGCAATCTCGTCTTTTTACATATAAGTATAAAGACAAGAATTAATGTAATTGTTAGATTTGGAGAGCCTAAATTAGTTATGTTGACAAATATTATCGTACTGGCTAGGCGCGTCTATGGCTAACATTATTGTTTTTTATTTTATTCGCATACTTAACAAATATTTTTATATGTAATAACAAATATTATCACCAATAATACAAAACAAGCTACTTAAAATAATAATAATAATAATCAAGCTATTATCCAATAAATCGAGTGTACCATTTCAGCATGATAACGTGATTCACATATCCAAATAAAGAAGTAACATTTGGAATAATTTGCATGTTTACATCATTTTTATATAGTTATGTTTCTCTTTTTATTATGAAACTCATTAATTGTTTCGTTAAAATCGTCATAAATTCTCTGTGTATATCACTTATATTTTTTTAGCTTTAAATAATATTTTTTAATAAATTAATAATAATTTTCTCAAGGGAAAAAACATAATTGTACAAAATAAATGGTGAACCCAGAACATATAATTGAGTACATCAAGAGCCATTCCAAATGACACAGAAACATGACAATTTGAATTTATATTGATAAACAAAACTCAATTGTAATTTAAAAATTAAAATTAATCAATATAAATTGTAAACGTATTCAATATAGTATTTTAAATGGTAAGATTATATTATCATATTGAATAAAAAAAATTCATTTAATAAACTTTTTTCTCCTCAATGTTTAAGCCTTGTTTTTATTCATTCAACAAACGTTTTTCTCCTCACTGTTTAAGCCTTGTAGATTACAGTAGTTACTCATTCTAAGATTAATTTAAATATATATATATATATAAATGTTTTTAACATAAAAAAGTAATCATAGGAATTATTTGAAGTTTTTGCTGGTTAGGAATTATTTGAAGTTAATTAGTACTGTAAGGGATTTAAAATTTATTTAAGGGATTTACTGTTTATGTAGAGTATTTTGTGGTAAAATTGACCAAATAATTAATGTAATGCTTACTAGAACAGAGAAATATAACTAAATAAAGATGATGCGAACAAATTACTCTAAATGTTAAATTTTTATTAGACGGATGTACTACATAAGTATGATAATGTGGCATATAACCCATTTACAGAATAATTTCTCATACAAAACAAGCTTGTCCTTGCTTTGATGCTTTAACCTGCCTAACCCCAAATAACAAGCAGGTTTTCACCACGCATGCATGTACGATTGGTGGAAGCTTCAATTATAACTTCAAACTGTGTCCATGAAAGGAAAATAAAATATACACACACACACATATATCCACACAAGTCTACATATATAACTTTAAACTATGAATTAAACAGCTTCTGTCGCACTCCAACGTCATAAATGATATTTAACCGCAGATTGTGACTCGTCAACCCAAGCGTCAACGACAACGTGGATAAAGAGCTTACCAAAGTGCGAACATTTGACTACAACCTATAGAAAGCACACACATTAATTTACGACCTCAATCACATTCATACAACAAATAACTCTTTGATCAAAGAGCTTATTAGGAGAAGTCAGAATAAGACCTGAGTTCATTCCCATATTGTTTTTTTTTTTTTTTAAGTCATCATTCACATATTGAATTTATTACACAACACGACCAAACATATTGGCATTGGTTTATATGTTCTTACTGCATAAAATATGTTACATAATTCGGCATGGATCGGAACAATATTCTTGCCTTTCACCGTAGAAGTAGAACTCCCTGCTTCCATAACTCTGACAAACCGGCGGCTTCCAGTGACAGTCGCACGGATTACATGGGGGTGGCCCACAACCAATATTTTGACCGTGACCGCAACGGCATTCGTTGCGGCCGGCACAATGGCCTTCGCAGCGGTCTTTGCAGCGGTCTTTGCAGCAGGGGTCAGGCTTCTTCTTAATTGGGCATTCGCAGCGGTCTTTGCAGCGGTCTTTGCAGCAGGGGTCAGGCTTCTTAATTGGGCATTTGCAGCGGTCTTTGCAGCAGCACGGGGGGCGACACGGGTCAGGCTCCTTAATTGGGCATTTGGGCACGCAAGGCACGCACGGCGCTGGCGAAGGCACGGACTTCGGGGGCTTAGGATCCTGAGGCGGAGGCTTAGGCGGAGGCTCTGTTCCGCCCTTGTCGGGGAGTTTAATTGTAATGGACTTGATGACCCGTTTGCCCTTGCAAAGCAACCTTCGCTTCAGTTTTTCGGGGTCGGAGCTTATCACTTTGATTGTCACTGTGTTTTTCTTGTCATCGTACGCCTGGTCTTTAACTTCTGTTGTTCACAAAAAACATCGTTAACCTTGCAAATTAATTAAGTTTACATATATATATAGAATATTGAACACGTGCGACACAAATATGTATACACAAACATATAAAAATAGTTATTTACAAGTCTATGTAATATGTATATGCCAATTTGGAGAGAGAGAGAGTGACCATCAAAAAGACAGAGAATGCATTTGATCTTCTTGTAGCATCGATCGCATTGAAGGTCCACCTCCAGCACCATTGTGGTGACTTGCGTCTGCAAATTAAAACAGTTCAAGAAAATTTATTCTTACGTGTGTGTGTGCGTGTGTGATACATTAATATGGAAAATCAAAATATCCTATATGACAGAAGGAGAACAAAACCATATTAATTTCTGAAAACTAAGAGAACGTCTACTTCTTTTTTTTTTTTTTACTTTTAATTAAGAGGAAGAGAAAGTGGACTTGAATCATAAGGACATTAACAAATTAAAGGGGGGGAAAAAACAAAACAAAAAAGAAAGCATATTCAAAGAGAGAAAAATGAGAGAGAAAAATAAACAGTGCAAAATTTTAAAGTACCATGGCTTTGAGCTCCCAGATCTAAAGCCTAAGCAATGAATCCGAGAAGCCGAGTGGTTTATCCTTTCAGATGGAGTAGTTTATATAGACAAACATATTTGAGCTCTCGGATAAATTTAATGAATAATGTTAGGATACTTATGATCCATTTGATGAATAAGTTTGAGTTGAAAAGGTATAGTCTGAATTGAAATTTTTTGTTGACTTTTCAGAAAAAAACAAAAACTTTTTCAGAAAAAGATAAAAACTAAGATGAAAAAGTACAGTTTGAACTTGTTCATCAAACGAGGCCTTTTTTTTTTTTTTTTTAGTATCAATTTATGTGAAGGTATGTTTTCATTTTTTCATTGATTGATGTAATTTTTTTTAATTTAATTGGTTATATGTCAATCATCTAAAGACTTATCAATTAAAAAATAATAATTTATAAATCACCTATTTATTATAATATTCAAATATTAAAATTAGAATTAGTGTTCCCAATACAATTCTACTGAATAACCGTACTAAATTATCAAAATGAAGCTATACAAAATATGCATAACAAATGAAAGGAGGACACATGCGCATAAGGGTGGTGGAAACTTTGGATTATAGTTTTGTGAACTATTGTCTTTTGTTTGTTGCCTCGTTGGTTTTGACTAATTTAGCATAGATAATGCAATCCGAAATTTGTCTAAAAAAATAAAAATAAAAATAAAAATAAAAATAAAAGGAGAACACATGTGCGCAGAGGAAACTTATGCCTGGCCCTGAATTTTTAAAATTTTCTTTTTGACCCCTAAATTTAATGATTCATTTTATTTTTTTCTTTATGACAAAATATTTCATAACTTTACCCTTATTTATCCTTTAAATTTTTAAACTACTAAATTTACATAAATATTGTAAAAACTTTAGATTTCACTCAATTTTTTAATTTTAACATCTAAAATATAGTATATCAAATGAATCAAAATTAACTATACTACTATACAAATTTACGAATTTTTTAACTCCAAGCTTTTGAATTGAATTAAAACTCTATTAACAATTAGAAGAACAAAAAAAAAAAAAAAACTCAAAGATAGAAAGAGATAAATGATGATAAAAGGTTTTATCATTGTCGATTTTGTTCAAAATTTTTATTTAATTCACATCCCCTAAAAAAAAAAAAATTTCGGCACAGCCACTAGGTGCACAGTCTCTATACCATGATGAAGGATATATAGTAAATAGGAAAAATGTTTGGGACCTCCCAGCTGTGTTACATATTAACGTTAACTAATATTATATTATTTATATTTAAGTTTAGAATATTCATATTTTTACATTCAGATATTTATAATTAATTATTTGTTGTATCGATGAGTCAAATAAAACAAACCTTATCATTTGTGAATCTTATTTTATAATATTTATCTTTTAATTAGTAAATGATACGTACTTTAATATATTATTAAAAAATAGACCGCTTTAATAAATGGCAATCGAAAATATGACTATGTAGTGACACTTTAGCACAGGATGCTACGAAACAAATTAAAAAGGGACTAAATATATACAATTATTTGTGGGACCACTATTTATATATAAATGAGGCGTAATTTTTCTACCGCAGAGTCTCCAATCCTAGTATTATTCGCAGGCATGTGCTGTGGCCTAATTGTAATTGGATAGCTGATTTTTCGACACACTCGTTTTGTGGTGAGCAAACTCAGATGATAAACACGAGCAAATATATATATATACACACACACACATATATATATATGACTTTTAATTTGGCAGCTTTATTAGTTAGTTAATTTTTTTTTTTTTCCAATTGTTTCCTTTTAGGCTTTTTTTTCCCCTAAAAAAGAAACGAGGGAGCTCTAAACTAAAAGAAAATTAAATGGATGAAGTTTTTTGACGGGAGTCCAATTATATGATATATTTATTCAATTTTCTTCCTTGCTAATTAACTCTTTTGCAAGAGGAAAAAAACGACTTAGTAGATGAAGATAACAAAAGGGTAATATAACCTAAAGCTATTTTCATGTTTCAAAGTGCGACCCTTTTTCTTTGAGATATGTGGTAAATGCTTTTTTTTTTTAAGCACTTTTTAAAAATTAATACATGGAGTTTCGCTAAATTCAGAAAGTAACTATTTTTTAAAAATAAAAATCATCGATTGACTAATTCAATATGAACTTTGCTCCTCAATCACTAATGGCTCATAGTGTGATCATTGATTAACCAGAGATTTTCTTAAGCGATTTATCTCCGCTATCAATCGAAAGCTAATTTCAAAAATTCCAACAATAAGCAGCTAATTTTATAAGTGGAGGAGATTCCTCAACCCAACAAGCCCATCATTCATTTTAATTTTTAACCTATTTTTTTATGTTTACATGTTTAATTATTGAAATTAGGAAATTTGACGTAGATCAATTGACAAAATATTTAATATGTAACTTGGATTGATTGTTATTGATAGGGAATGTGCTATGTTTTGTGTAAAATTCTTTTCAGTTGATTGTTATTGATAGGGAATGCATATGCTATGTTTTGTGTAAAATTCTTTTCAGTTGATTGAGAATAATGTGCCGGATTGTGTAAAATTCTTTTCAGTTGATTGAGAATAATGTGCCGGATTGCCCTCGTGCTATGTTTTGTGTAAAATTCTTTTCAGTTGATTGAGAATGATGTGCCGGATTGCCCTCATGAATTTATCTTCTTCATCAACGTGAGGCCCATACACTTTCCAATACGCTGTCTATTGCCGAGCCTTCTTAGCTTTTTCCACAACAATATCCTAAATATTCAACCAAACTTATAATTAAACATCTGAGTAAAATATATATATTTTTTTCTTTTTTCTTTTTTCTGGTGTTCTTGAATTTCCTAGGACAGAAAACCAAATCCTGATATTCCTGGGCCACAAAATACAACATTTTGTCATGGAAAATGCATGTTTTTTAAATGGATGCCTGCTTGGATGATGTTTTTCAAAATGAGCTTTTTTAATTGGATGCCAGCTTAGATGATTCATGTATTGAAGTCCATAGTGTTTTGCTTATATTTGCGCTTGTTGTTGTGGGGCTTTTTTGGTTTGTCTTCTTCGTTAATGAATTCCTGCTTATTAAAGTACTAGTCTAAAGCAAACGTATATGTTAAACATGTTTGAGAAAATTTACTTAAATAGAGGGAAATTAAAATAAGAAACATACAAAAAGAAAATATTAACCAGCATACAATTTTTATTTTTATTTTTCTAAACATTAAAAACGAGAAAGGGAAAACATTATTGAAACAAAACATGAACTGAAAAGAATTTAAGATAAAATATATATTAGTTTTTGAATGAAATTTTGAGTTTTACTCTCCAACTTTCGGTATTCTTTTGAATCAATGAATTTTAATACTAATTTTTGGTATTCTGTGTGAATCAACGGAATTTGAAGGATTTTCCTGACATTTTATGTGAATCAACAGGTTAACTAATATATTCCTTTTATTTTTACTGTTTCGCTTTTCTAACTTACGCTTCCGCGACCTCACCAATTCACAGGAGGCATCTCTGTGGTCGAACGTTAGATACAACGTTAGGTATATACGTCCGAATATTTGTTAGAAACGGAATGTGATGCAAAGACAAAAGAAATAAAGAAAAAGAGAAAGAATTAAAGTTAATGATATTTATATAGATAAAAGTTTAACAACATGAAGCTTGAAGAGTACTACTACTATGGCTAAGGATATGAAATTCTTGACTCGATGTTCAATCCATCCCTCAGTCTCAATCTGGTACAAAAAGCTCTTTTGTTTTTGCATCAATGTTAATATTGTACCGACTACTTAAACTCGAGAGAGTAATATCCGAAAAAGAGAGGGGAACAAAGGTTTATTTTATTTTTGGTCCCTACATTATAGGTTCGATTATTTTAGTTCTTAAAACGCCCTATATAATCAGTTCTCAAATTATTAATCTGTCACATAATTATTATTCCCTTCAAAAATTGTTAAAAACTGAACTGTAATTGTCACGTGAAAATTAAATGTGTTTTCATAGAATATATATTGTCATTATAATGTTAGAGAACAAGCAACTTGAGAATTTAAAACTTCTAAATTTAAATCTAGAACATAAAAATGATAAAAGTAACCCTAGTCTGATGACTGGTCTAGAAGATTTAGAGCTTGGTCTGGGGACTTATGATGAGATTAGTCTCATAATTGATGGCCAAATAGAAAATAAACCATATGTATTTTCTATATATGGAAGCCACTATGCATATTTAAAAACAAATTATTTTCTGTATCCTTGGATAATACCACAGCTACCCAAAAAAAATTAAGGGAAAAGATAATTATCAGAAACATATAGCCTAATCAACAGGAGTGGAAATATTGCATTTCAAAAGAAAGGTAACCAAAATATATTAAGCATAATTCTGAACCATCAGCCATTTATTTTCTTTTCTATTAATCTGCCTACAATTTTTTTTTTCTAAGCGTGAGAAACAAGAAATTAGACTAACGTGACAAAACATGAACTAGACAAGTAGCTCTGACGCTATTTAGCCGACATCGCGCTCGAGTTGATCAACATCGTCGACGAATCGAAGCTGCAAATCAAGAACTTGAGAGGAGACACGCCTCTCCATGTCGCGGCGCCGCATGGGAACTTTGATGTCTGCGAGTGCATCGTCGCGAAGAATAGAAGCGGTGCATTTTCTCGCAACGAAGGCGGTGAGACTCCCATCTTCTTGACGGCTCTTCATGGCAAGTACGTACTTTTCCTTTGGTTCCATTCTCTTGATCAAGATGAAGAGCATTTGAGAAGGAATAATGGTGACACCATTCTTCACGTTGCCATCTCCAATGAGTACTTTCGTAAGGGTTCTCACTCGAGTATTTATTGTAAAAATGCGCTTTTTTTTTTTTTTTTTTTTGCTAAACTAAAAAACGTATGTTGTGAACCGTATTTTTATCTTATAGGTACATATAGTTATTTTTAACAGTTAGATTATTATTTTCAACGGTTTAATTTTTAAATCTGTATATAAATTATTAATAGTGCATGATTTAGAATTGCTCATACTCTCAAAAGTTAATTTAACAACTAAAACAATAATAAGTTATGATACGTATAACAAAAATGAAGTTTTTATCATCACAAGTTTTTCTTATTATAGTTATAGACATTCATTAATATAATTCATTTTATAATTACTTATGATGATTACCAGTAATATTAAAAAAATCAAATGAAATGTACTTTATCATTTCCTTTTTTATTATCGCTATAAAAAAAATTTCAGCTCTTATTTTTTACCTTAAGATTGACAGACATATTTAATGCTCAAAACCCGTTTTTTTTTTTTTTTTAAGAGTAATTAGTCTAAATTGTCTCTGAATTCTTTAAGAGGTGATAATTTGGTGCTTGTTCTTTTTTTTTTTTGGTTGGCCGTGTCGATCCTAAACTCTCTAAAAAGATGACGATTTGGTCATTCCCATTCACATCCGTTAAATTTCTAACGAAATCCTACTAAAATGATTAATTTTTATAATAAAATGACTAAAATACCATCCCCTCTCTCTCTTTGTGTTTTCGCCCACCCCCTCCCTTTCTCTCTCTTTCTCGGTCTACCCCGCCACCCCCCCAACCCCGACTAGGTTGCCCCCCTACTCCCTCTCTCTGTTTTGCCGCCCCCCTCCAGTCACCTTTCGCTTCCCACCCCAAGACTAAGTCCCTCCCGCCTTCGTTTGCCCCCTACCCTGCGACTGGGTCCCCCCCTTCTCACCTCCATTTGCCCCCCGTGATTTGGGTTACCCCCTACTCCCGCCGCTGTTCTATAATAACTATTTTTTTTTTTTATCGATACGATTTCTTGTAAAGAATTACGAGTTGAACCATGAAGGTATTTATGTATAATCCTGAATTGGATTTTTATTTAACTTTATG
>JAFMPE010098529.1:0-13275 GCA_024759925.1 Ficus religiosa
GACTGGGGGGGGGGGGGGGGGCGGGGGGGGGGGCGCCGGGGGCAGGGAGAGAGGAGAAGAAAGAAAAGGGGGGCCGGGGGTGGGAGGGGGTGGCCGGGGATGTGGTCGTCGGTGTCGGGGGGAAGGTTGCCGGCGACTGTGGGAAGGTTGCTGGCCCACAGTCGCCGACAGCGGAGAAGATAAGAGTGGGAAAATTTATATGAGATAAGGTGTATGGTAACTATGGTGTACCAATAATATATTAACCGTTCAATTAAATCTAACAGTTCAAAAAAGAGCTCTATCGGTAGTTATCCTGTGAGAGGCTTTACCACAGCCTCTCCGATTATTTTAAGTCGGGGGAAAATAATGATTATGTGAGAATTTTTTAATTTCAGTGGAAACAAATTATAAAATTATAAAACTTTTAGTATAAAAATAAAATAACTAAAAATTTCAGTGCCCCCGCTGACACCCCCAAGATCCGCCCCTGCCAACGATGATATATTTATTTATATATATATATATATATTTTGCTTTGCTTTGCTTTGCTTTCACCACCATCTGTTTTACTTTCTTCAATTTCTTCAATCAAACACAGTTATAGGTTTTTTTTTTCCCCCCTGATCTCTCTCTCTCTGTCTCTCACACACACACACACACACTCTCTCTCACACCACCATCACTTTTACTTTCTTCAATTTCTTCAATCAAAAACAGTTGCTTCTCTCTCTCTCTCTCTCTCGGAGAGTGGTAGCTTTTTACTTTTTTCTGAAAAGTTAATATACTTTGCTATATATGGTTTTGTCTATCTTTCTTATCATACATCTCCTCCATCATAGACCCTATGTTTTCATCAAACAGTCTTAAAATTAAGCACTACAGATAGTGCCTCTCCAAGACTCTATCATATGCTCTCAACTCAATACAAGAGTATTTTGAGGATATTTTTAAACCAATCTTCACACAATGACAGAAAGTGAAACCTATCGGTCTAAATCACATTCGAACTTTGCCCATTTTCAAGTCTACGTACAAGCATTTCAGCAGCGAGAAAACGAAACAAATTAGAGTCAACAAACAAACAAAACAATAATAATAGGTAGACTAGAAAAAGTTTTAAAAGAATAAATTAAAATAATTCAATACAAGAGTATTTTGAGGATTTTTTTTAAATCAATCTTCACACAATAACAGTAAGTGAAACCTATCAGTCCAAATCACATTCGAACTTTGCCCATTTTCAAGTCCACGTACAAGCATTTCAGCAGCGACAAAACGAAGCAAATTAGAGTCAACAAACAAGCAAAACAATAATAATAGGTAGATTAGAAAAAGTTTTAAAAGAATAAATTAAAATAATTCGATACAAGAGTATTTTGAGGATATTTTTAAACCAATCTTCAAAGAATTACAGTAAGTGAAACCAATCGGTCCAAATCACATTCGTACTTTGCCCATATTCAAGTCTACGTACAAACATTTCAGCAGAGAGAAAACGAGTCTTACTTTATGAGATCTATTTTTCACACAACAATTAAAGATTCTTTTCTTATTTAAAAGCGAAAAACTGAAGCACCAATGTGCCGAGCGAGTACTAGTGAGCACAGAGAGAGCAAAATTTCTACTTCTTTTATTGGGGAAAATTTTCGACACGATTAACATTTTCTTTTACGAAGTCCAAGAGAAAGAAGAAAATTACAATACGATTGCTTAATTTTATCACCTTTTAATCCATCCAAAAAATTAATCTCGTTTTAATTGCTATTAATTAGGACAACAACAAAGGCCAGTGAAGTGCTTCTAGAATCAGCAACGCAATGTTGAAAAAAGTTATTCTACCAATCTTGACATTTTTTCTCGTGGCCTGCCATTCTTCCGACCTCTCACACTCAACTAAATCACCTCTCTACCTTAAAAGGGAGTTTCTATCTTTCACACTCAACTTAATCCTAAATGAAAAAAAGGGGAAAAAAAAATCCCACTTCTACGTGTCACATAACACATCATTCTCATTCCTACAATTAGGGGCAAAGTTAGAAATTTATTTCAGTTGGAGCGTACACCAAAAAAATTTTTCAAAATAAAATAAATTTTAAAGGGGGCTCTGTGAGAATTTTTAATTTTAGTGGTTTTATATGAGAATTTTTAATTTTAATGAGGGCAAAGTAGTAAAAATATAACATTTTTTTATAAAATTAATTTTAGTAGGGATTATATCAGAATTTTTTTTATTGGGGGCAAAATAATGACTATATGAGAATTTTTTAATTTCAGTTAGAACAAATTATAAAAATTAAAAAACTTTTAGGATAAAAATAAAACAACTAAGAACTTCAGTTCCCCCACTGGCACCCCCCCGATCAGTCCCTCCTTACGATGACATATATATATATATATGTATAATTGTTTTTTGCTTTCACCACCATCTATCTCTCTCTCTCTCTTTCTAGTTCATGTTTCTAGGGGAGAGTAAGCTTTCTATTTTTTCTGAAAAAGTTAAAATACTTTGCTATGGTTGGGCATATCTTTCCTATCATATATTTTCTCCATTATAAAACCTATGTCTTCATCTAAACGGTCTTAAAATTGAACACTACATATGGTCTCCCTCCGAGAGACTCTAGCACATATGCTCTCAACAATAATAATATGTAGACTAGAAAAAGTTTTAAAATAATAAATTAAAATAATTCGATGCAAGAGTATATTGAGGATATTTTAAAACCAATCTTTAAACAATGACAGTAAGTGAAACTAATCGGTCCAAATCACATTCGAACTTTGCTCATTTTCAAGTCTACGTGCAAACATTCCAGCAGAGAGAAAACGAAACAAATTAGAGTCAACAAACAAACAATAAAACATTTTTTTAATTTTTTTAAAAATTAAATTTTTATTTCCTTCCCAACCCACCACATGATAGATCCTAAGCTCATCACATAATAATTTTCAAATAAAAATGTAATTTTTTAAAAAATTACATTTTTATTTGAAAATTACTATGTGGTGAGCTTAGGATCTATCATGTGGCGGGTTGGGAAGGAAAGAAAAAAGAGAGAGAGAGAGAGGGGCATCATAGAAAAAGACAAATTTACGTTACCAAATTTTTTAATTAATATCTCCTTTTAAGATATTTACAGATAGATAAAGTAAAATATTTTAACATTGTAATTTTGAATTAAATTTTTGATTTAACTCACGTCCCTCTAAAAAGATGGCTCTGTCACTGCTTCTATCACAATTCTAATTCTCATATCCCTAGATAGACTATTATTAGACTTGTTATCTATGAAACAAAGTAAATAAAAAAAAATTATCATAATAAAATTAAATTTAAAGAACTCAACACGTATTTTACTTCCTAGCAATCCAAAAGCAAATCGAAATATATTGTCTAAAAAATTAATCTTTAACATCTAATAATAAATTAAAATAATTCAATACAAGAGTATTTTGAGGATATTTTTAAACCAATCTTTAACAATGACAGTAAGTGAAACTAATCGGTCCAAATCACATTCGAACTTTGCCCATTTTCAAGTCTACGTACAAACATTTCAGCAGAGAGAAAACGAAACAAACTAGAGTAAACGAACAAATAATAAAACATTTTTGACGTGTGTTAATATGAACAGTTAAATGAAGCGGAACAAGATTTTTCTTGTGCGCTGCTTATCTATCTACCTTAATTCATTAAACAAAGCACTAAATTCCAAACAACTTAGCTATATATATAGAGCAAAGCCAGTCAAGTAACCCACACACTTCTCCATATCCAAAACCACATTCTTCTTCAGTGTCGAGTCTCTCCAACATCTGATCCCAAAAGGCTCAAATATACAGCATGGTGAGGTCCTCTATAGTTAGATATTTGTGTATATATACACATACACACATAGGGATGTTACATAATCGTAAGATTCATATTTTACAGTGCATATTGTATGAGTTTGGTTATGTTGAAAGAACTTTTATACAATATTGTTGCACCTACTTTATAGATACTATCTCATTTGATTCGTATAACCGATATTTATTATTTTTATGGCAGGGTACCTCGTTATAGAATCTGATTTATATTTATATTCATATTTATATATTTTTACATTGTCTGTTGAAAAAAATATTTTGTAGGCGAGCAAGGACATAGTAGTAGGACCATGGGGAGGGTCTGGTGGTAGCGGGTGGGACGACGGGTCGTACACCGGCATTCGACAAATCGAGCTTTCATATAGGGATACCATCGGCTCGTTCAGTGTGGTCTATGATCTCAACGGTCAGCCTTTTGATGGGCCTAAACATCTAAGCACACATTCATTCACGACTGTGAAGGTTAGTTTCTTATAAATAATCTTCATTTTTAATTAGCTAAATACACATTTAAAAAAAAAAAAAAGTCATAATACTAATGCATGGCTAATTTTTGCATGGCCTTAGATTGAACTAGATTTCCCTGATGAGTACTTAGTGAGTGTGAGTGGATACTATTCTCCTCTGTCTTGGCTAGCTACAACGACTCCAGTTGTACGATCGCTTACATTTAAGACCAATAAGAGAACCTTCGGACCATATGGAAAAGAAGAAGGCACTCCATTCAACTTCCCAATTGAGAATGGCTTGATTGTCGGATTTAAAGGACGTACCGGTGAACTCCTCGATGCGATTGGGTTCCACTTGGCACTTTAAGATCGTATGATCTCACCAAAAGAATAATATTACTAAATAAAATCATGACGATGTCTATCTTTAAAAATCGATGCTTGGCTAGCAACTAAATAAATTGAAGTAATGCCATGTGTATCTTCAATGGTAATATTTGTTGGTTTCAGTACTGACTAAAGTATTACCAATATGATATATGCTAGGCATGATTTGTGGTGTGTTTATTATGTTTAAAATGAGCTCTCTATGTAGAGCTTATTAGTGTGTGCTCTATTATGATATAATAAATGATGAATTAAGTACTATGGTGTTTGTGAACTACTCTCTCCCTCTCTCTCTCTCTATAAATATAGACATATTACTTTTAGTATTGGGTAATTTGTCTGTTTAGTCCCTTAACTATGAATTTTTTGTTACTTTGATCCTTAAACTTTTGATGTTAGTAAATTAGTCCTTGAATTTTAATTTTTGGCCGTTTTAGTCCCTGATATTGAAATTAATGAATTTTTTTTTTAATTTAGTATATATAATCATGTTCTAACTCCTTGTTAACATGCTGAAATAATTACACTAAGTATAAAAGTTAAGTTCCTCTTTATCCTTCTTAAAACACTTAAAAATTAAAATCTTTTGAACTTATGACATGTTTACTTATCTACAATCGAAATGATTATGAATCGGAGTGGGTAGGATTCGGAGTGGACAGGATTCGGAGTCAGAATATGCTGTTTATTTGGGTTCGCAGAATCGGAGTCGGAATCACTGTCAATCCCATTCATACGTTTACTTAGAACAATAATCGGAGTCAGTTACTATAAATTTACTTGTGTATCCCTTTATTTATTGTGTTTTCAAAAATTAAAAAATTGATTAATTTTTATTTATTTATTATCATACTATTAATCAAAAGTAAAATAACCATTATGATATTAAGGCAATAAAATTAAATTGTGTAATTTTTGTTTAAAAAAATTTAAAAGAGTAAAAAAAAAAAAAGAATTAAAATAAGTAAAGTATAAAAAAAATTAAAAATAGAAATATAATAATATATTGTGATAAAAATTAGGGTTATTTCAATCTTTTACTTTTCATTTTCAATCCTGAAATAAGAAAGTAAAATTGGAGGTAAAATAGTAACTTAAGTTTAATATCAGGAGTGGGAGTGCTAATCCGGTGGGGGAGGCTTGGGATTGCTAATCTCTTTATTCAATCCCAAATTAGTATGGGCCCCACATAATTTCACTCCAATTCCAAGATAAAAATAGGTAAGTAAACATGGGGTTGATTCTCATTCCCTATTCCGATTCTCCATTCCTGAAAAGTAAACAGGCCATTAATGTAATAATTTCTTTAAATTTTTTAGTTATTATGCGATAGGAATACGATTATCTATATTAAATTTCAAAAATGATCCATCATTTTTAGCGTGGGGACCAAAATTGTCAAAAATAAAAGTTCAAGGATGAATTTTGGTCATCGACTGAAAATGACATGACCAAAATACGTTCATACATACCACAACATGCCAATTCTTTTTTCTTTTTTCTTTTTTTTTTTTTCATTTTTCGTCGTGATGTTCAAGTCATTTTCTTACTGTCCAAACTTTCTTTTCTTGGACGCTTTTAGAATCACCATGGCTAAAAACACTACTAAAGTAGATTATACGACATATTTTTATCACATGTTTTGATGAAATTAATCCTTATCTAATCTCCTTGAAAGAGCACTATTACAAACATTGGAATAAACGTCAGAGATTATAAAACAGAATCTCATGAAAGATAACACTATATTGGGGAGCACTTTTTTAATCCAAATACCAATATTATTGGCATACTAATTTAACATCGCATTGGAAATGCTCTTATTACACTCAATAGAGTGTTAAAAATACATAATTGAACTAATAATGGTAAAAAATTATAAATTGGTTATATATTTTGTTTCATTAGGTTCTGACCTCCTCGATGTGTAGCAATAAATGGGCTACTATGTTCAGTTTGGTTCACTAACTCAGCTGCTCTCTTTCCTATACATGGTAAAGATCCACTCATCAACAGTAAATGTTCAAAAGTTGAACTCCTACTTGTTGGAGGTGTGTTGTTTAACTTTCCAGTTTAAATGATAAAGATCAAATAAATTAGTAATGCTATTTAAGCCATATATAGAGGAATAAATACATATTAATGTGTGTGTCTGTGTCTGTGTCTTTTAACAGTAGGTATCGAGTTTTTTTACTTATCAATTGGTGTAATAATTTGAATTACCTGATTTTGATCTGATGGTTAGTGTATCTTGGTAGCTGTACCAAAATAAATAAATAAATAAATATTTAATACAGATTTGTCACATGATACTCTTTAATTATAATGGATAACTTGTTTGTTATTCGGAAGATTTATTATTTCATATTAATAAATGTTATCATTTAATAAAGCACAAATGTGCTGTTGGCACGAGTCAATACTAGTAAGCATGAAGAGAGCAAATTTCTACTTCTTTTATTAGGAAAAATTTTCTACACGATTAACATTTTCTTTTACGAAGCCCAAGAGAAAGAAGAAAATGAGGCTTTTTTTCACGGGTGTGTGTTATAATTTGATTTACTAGCTTTATCACTTTCTAATGCATTCTATTAATTAATTTCGTTTTATAATTGCTATTAATTAGGATAATAACCGAGGCCATTGAAATGCTTCTATGATCAGTATTTCTGATGTTGAAAAATGTTATTCTATTAACAATCTTGTCCCGTGGCCTGCTGTTCTGCCAACCTTTCGCACTCTACTTATATATCCTAAACAACTAGAAAAAATAAAAAGAAAAAAAGAAAAAAATTCTACGTCTCATTCCTATTAGTTTATTATGCTTTTGTTATGATTTAGAATTTTATATCTTGCTTGACTTTTTGGTACTTCTTGGGATAAGTGTTTTAGATTTAATGTTAAAATTTTATTTTTCACTTTTTAATAATATCTTGGTAAGGAATTTGATGAACCATTAGAAAATTAGTAGGTGATAACTTAATAATATTATTATTATTTTTTTTTATTATCTAAATAGTGAGAGAGAACAATTAATATCATGAGAAACTAGCACATTCTAATTAGATTGGCACCCACTAGCAACCACATCCTATGCTAAGCTTCCCACTCATATTATTAATAAAAAATTAGAAACAAAAATTACATAAATGTCAAGGACTAAAATAAATAATAACTACGCATTAAGTGACAACTTATTTAAGATGTGCTAAGTTTCTTTGAAATCGTCTTTACTTTTCTCTATTCAACTTACTTATATGTTTACACTTAATTTTCATTGGAGAGTTTGAACTTACCTAATTCATTGCAACTTTAAGATATTAAGTTTGAAATTCACATTTTTTTTTAAAAGGAATTCACACTTTTAATCAAACAACAACAACAATAATAATATCAGCAATAAAAATGAAGTGTTTTTCAGGAGTCGTTGTGGACTTTTGATGTACTATAATTTGGTTGACAATCTTTTTCTCGTTTTTATTCGAACCTCCGCATACTATAAATTTAGTTTTAACACCAATCTTAACGTTTTTCAACATTTTTCTACCTATCTTTCACTCTCAATTCTTAATCCTAAACAAAAAAATACATAACACATCGATCGTTTTCATTCCTAGGATGATATATATATATATATATTATTTTTTTCTTATGTTAAAAACACATATAATTTTTTTTCTTTTTTTGCAAATCATGTTTCAAAAATATATTTGTTTCAACTTTCAAGTACCTAATTGCATGTGTGAGAAAAAAAAAAAAAAAACTAATAGCCATTATAGTGAGTCCCACATAGATGTGATAAGTGTTATGAGTTCTTTTCCAATCAGTAATTATCTATAAGTTTTAACCTAGTAGGATCTACTTATAGGTCTACTAAGTTCTTTATCGTGAAGGACCTAATTATGATTGATCTACTTCGTGGAATGTGTGTGTACTTGCCTGTGTGAATACGAAATTAAAAACTTGCAGCCATTATCACGAGTCCCATAATAGTGGTGTCCATTTATGAGTCCACTTAATTCCTCCACCTAAAAACCTTTACGGTTGATTTGTCTCGTCGAAGGTGTGTATTTGGTTGTTTATGTGAATACAAAAAAAAAAAAAAAAAAAAAAAAAAAAAAAAAAAAGTACCTCATTACATATTCCAAATTCCCACACATTGTGTTAGAATTTAGTGATTATTTCCAGATTTAGAAGATTTAAGAGGGTTTGCTAATTAGTTTCCCCAATTTCCCGATTATTAGTTTCATGATTTTCTTGTAATAATTAGTTTCATCAGTTAGTCTTGTCTGTATTCTTATAACTTGTACCTTTTTATTGATGATGAATAATAAAAGAAAAAAATGGAGTCTTATCTTCCTTTTTATTAAAATGAAACCAAAGACACTCTCTGAATCCTCAAAATCTTTTTAAATCCTTCTGCCGTCCATTAACGAGACATTCTTTGAAGCCTCCGTTTTTCCCGAATCAAATGCCGAAATCCCATCGCTGCTATTGACGCCTCTTTTGAAGTTTTTTGTTTTCCTATATTATTTATTAGTTCCCCTTTGGCTGTTCTTTTTTGCTGCGACAAAAAATAAAAAACAAAAAACAAAAAATCCAAAAACAAAAAACAAAAAAACAAAAATTAAAAACAAAACAAAAAAACAAAACAAAAAAAAAAAAAAAGAAGACAAAAACAAAAACGAAAAAAAAAAAAACAAAAACAAAAACAAAAAAGCAAAAAAAGACAAAAAAGGATTCCCAAACAAGATACCATTGAAGTGTAGTTGGCAGATTAATTTTGCATCCCCCTTAGTGCTTTATTGCTTAAAAGAGAAAAAAGAAAGAAAAAGGCAAAAAGAATGAGTTTAAAAAAAAAGTCCATCCATAGCATTTTTTTTGGGTCTAGTACAAGAAAGTAAAATATATATTTATATATTGAAACCAGTCGGTCCACTTAATAATTTAATTTTGTCTATTTTCAAGTCTGTACGCATAATGATACGGTAATTTAACACATTACTTTATGAAAAGTTTGAATCTCCTATCTTAAAAAAAAAAAAAAAACTGCTATTTTGACACGAAGTGTGCACAGTAAAAGGAAGTTCACTAGATATTGCTCGTGTTCTCCTTATCTATCTACGTTAAATGGTACTTAACAAGCATTAAACAAAGCACTAAATTCCGAACAACTTAGCTATGTTAGATACGTTCTAAGTACAGTTACTAAACTTTCCATTTAAAAAAAAAAAAAAAAAAAAAGTACAGTCATTAAACGTGTGAAAAATTATGTGTCTCTTTTGTCGGCAGACGCGAACAAAAAAGCAAATACAAAAATGATATCGTTTAGATACGTACTTATCTTTCTATCTATAAACTAATGTATCCTCTTCATATGAAAAGTGGGAATTCTTCTTCTTCAACCAAAAAATTTTTTTTTCATGCTATTCAATATTTTTATTTTTCAAACGTAGCACTAGTAAATACTTTTTTTTTCCCCACATGCGTCACCGAAATAAATTTTACACGTGTCCAAAGATTTGTGGTTTTTTATTCGACCATCATAATTTTTATATGGTAAATTAGTTGTTTTTATTCATACGGCATTTCAATATGTTACATTTCATATTTATCTAATGAGTTTTGACTATTCTATATTCAAATATATTAACTATTTTAAATGAAAAAAAATTATAGATTGGTTGTAGCTATGCATTGTTGCATCACTGTGTTTGACGATGCAACAGTTACATGGTAAAAAAAAAAAAAAATTATTCACTGAGGACTTGCCTATTATAAATTTGAATAAAAAAGATATGAAAATGGCCATGCTTAATTTTTATTTTATTTTGAATTAATGAAGAGGACAAAAATAAATAGGCACACTAAGAAACCGCCAGGCTTACTAGCTTAATTAAATTCATAATATTTTACATATAACCTAGTATATCTTCCATATAAAATTAGTGCATATGCACTTGTACTCCATATTTTATCTCTTTTCTTCGACTCATGTATCCAATGATCCGACACATGTCGACGTAGCTATTGTTGTGGGTGTTTGGAAAAGCACAAATGTTTTGTGCAAGCAGTAGGCCCAAAAAAAAAAAAAAAAAAAAATTTAAGAGGGATTGAATGAAACCAAAATTTTGAACAAAAAACTACCGTGAAATCTTTTTTTTTTTTTTAAATCGTTATTGTCATTTTTGTTTTTGGCTAAATGAAATGAGTTTATAATATTATTTAATTTAATTTTAAAGTTTAGAAAATTGTGAAGTTATACAGTAAATATGAATTCTGCAAGAAAAAAGTTAATTATTATTTATGCTGTGTCTCTAACAGAATTTTTCTTATAATACCTATCAATTTTAGAAGAGAAAAACTATGATAACGTTTAATAAATTACTGCTTTTTCGGTTGATTTTTCTAACATAATTAGTAGCATAAGATAATACAAGATAATGCTAGATGTAGTACTTTTTATTCCAATATATATATATATATATAGTACTAGCTCACGCATATTTTTTAATCGATGAGGGTGCAATAAATTGTTTAATTATCAACCATAGTAACTAACAGAATAATATTTTAATCGAAAAAAAATTGTAGGATTTACGTACCGATTTACCTACTGAACATATATACGTCCGAAGAGACGTACATTAATAATAGTGTGTGTGTATATTTATGCATAATTTCAAACTCAATTTATTTACAAAACAGAATTCATAGCTTTTTTGAACAGTATTATAACAATAAGTTGATTTAAATATGTAATATTTTCAGTAATACATGTTCATTAGATTAATAATTTTAAATAGTACTATGATGCAGATCATTTTACATAAAATTACAAGTAAATCAACTAATTATTATGTAAATAATTTTAAATAGAGAGTTATAACTGTCCAAATATCAGAGAAAACAGAATTACTATATATGTATAAGAGACTAAGAAAAAGAGTTACACCATTCGCAAATAATTTTGTGCTTTTTAGTAAACTAAAGTACAATATTTTAGTTTTATAATTTTGATATAGATTTTGGTTCAATTCACGTTCCCGTAAAAATAATGGCTCCGGCATGCACCGCTTCTATCAGAATTCTAATTATGATAACCCTATATAGACTTATTAGACTTGTTCTAAAAAAAAACAAAAAAACAAAAAAAAGTAAATAGAAACATTACCACCACAAAATAAAATTTAAAGAAATCAACATCT
Organism: Ficus religiosa; assembly: GCA_024759925.1. Classification (NCBI taxonomy): domain Eukaryota; kingdom Viridiplantae; phylum Streptophyta; class Magnoliopsida; order Rosales; family Moraceae; genus Ficus; species Ficus religiosa. Next base: position 11,897 of record JAFMPE010098529.1, read on the forward strand.
ATTTTACTTCCTAGCACTCCAAAAGAAAGACAAAATATATTGTCAAAAAAATTAATCTTTAACATTTAATAGATAATAATGCCTTTATTAATTACATTTAAACATTTAGATTAGGCATTGACGAATGTAATCCCTTTCTTAAAGAGTTATTGTGTTGTTATGTAGAATAGGCTTTCTGAATTGTTGTCCCGGATTTCATATCTCATTAGTTGTCTCACAATAGTGTTATATCATATCATCTGAATTTAAAAATTAAGTTACATAAAAAAAGCTAAATTAATACTCAAAATTCTTGAACAATTGTCAAAATACTATTAACGGGACAACCATTGAGATAGGAAATAAAATATGACATCAGATTTGGACTCCTCTGAATTATTATTATTATTATTATTATTATTATTATTATTGCTTTTAATAGTGTATTTGACTCAAATGTTAAAAAAAATCATGGTAAAATATGTAATATATGTTTTATTTGAAGTTCCCAAATTTGTTTACATTCCTTCAAAACCTTTTTTACTTCATAGGCTCAATTTTTCACTCAACAATAAAATATTCTTCTCTGATTTAAAAGTGAAAAACTAAAGCACAAACGAGCCAATACTAGTAAGCATAGAGAGCAAAATTTCTACTTCTTTTATTAGGGAAAATTTTCTACACGATTAACATTTTCTTTTACGAAGTCCAAGAGAAATAAGAAATTGGGGCTTTCTTTCACGGGTGTGTATTATAATTTGATTGATTAACTTTATCACGTTTTAATGCATCTCATTAATCAATTTCGTTTTAATTGCTATTAATTAGGAAAAGAACAAAGGCTGGTGAGCTGCTTCTAGAATCAGCAATAATGCTATATATTGAAAAGTATTAACATTTTTCAACATTTTTGTCGTGGCCTGCTGTTCTTCTAACCATTCACACTCAACTTTAAAAAAAAAATTATTTCATATTGATTAGCAGTACAAATCATGAAAAAAAAAAAAAGCGTGTTACATTAAAAAAAAAAAAAAAGCATGTTACATGATCATGTAACATGCTTTTTTTTTTTTTTTCATGATTTGTATTGCTAATCAATATGAAATAATTTTTTTTTCAACTTTCAAGTACTTAATCGCATCTGGTCGCAGACATAATATAGTGGTAATATCATATCTGACTTCACTTAAATGTAGAGTTTGAATCCCTCACCTCAAGTTAAAAAAAAAAAAAATACCTAATCACACATTCCAAAGTCCCACAGATTGCCCTTCTGCCCTTGTTGTCCGGTAATAAGATGATATTGAATTTGATTATTGAATCATAATAATAATAATAATAATAATAATAATAATAGGTAGACTAGAAAACGTTTTAAAATAATAAAATAAAATGATTCA
>JAFMPE010098529.1:14276-28059 GCA_024759925.1 Ficus religiosa
TAAAAATACAGCTTTCTTTCATGTACTATAATTTGGTTGATACTATTAATTTCTTTTTAATTGCTATTAACTAGGATTAGTACAAAGGCCAGTGAATTAAGTGGCCTGCTATTCTACAAGCTCAACATTTTTCTCGTGGCCTGCTATTCTGCCAACCTTTCACTCTCAACTAAATGCTAAGCGGAAAATAATAATAATAATAATAACTTCTACTTGTGTCACAACACGTCACTGTCATTCCTAAACAGATATATATATATATATATATATATATTAATTTACTTTGTTTCTTCTTTTAAAAAATATATATATATATATATATATATATTGTGCAAATCATGTTTTAAAAATATATTTGTTACAACTTTGAAGTACCCTAATTACANTAATAATAATAATAACTTCTACTTGTGTCACAACACGTCACTGTCATTCCTAAACAGATATATATATATATATATATTAATTTACTTTGTTTCTTCTTTTAAAATATATATATATATATATATTGTGCAAATCATGTTTTAAAAATATATTTGTTACAACTTTGAAGTACCCTAATTACATATAATTCCCAATTCCAACACATTGCCCAGCCGCGTGTTGTTTGATAAGATAATATAAACTTGTATTTGATATAATTAATTAGTTATTTCGAAAAAAAAAATCATAGTCAGAATAGGAAATAAAATGATACCAAGATATTAAAATAGTTCGACACTCGAATATTTTTAGAATTTTTTTTGGAATTATTTCGCCCATTTTCAAGTCTAGGTACAGACAATGAAACATTTTTGACTGTTAATATGCACAGTAAAAGAAAGCCGATGAACAAGATTTTTCACCTGCGCTTCTTATCTGTCAACCTTAAGTAGTATTTAACAAGCATTAAACAAAGCACTAAATTCGGCCTTTCCAACCAAAAAATAATAGTAATAATAAATAAAAACAAAACAAAACAAAAACAAAAACAAAAACAAAAACAAAGCACTAAATTCCAATTAACTTAGATATATATATAGCGTTAAATATATTCAAATCGGGCCAAGTGTGTACATGGTATTGCCAATATGATTGTGGGGTCTTCGTTATGTTTAAAATGAGCTCTCTATGTAGAGTTGATTAGTATGTGCTCTATTATGATATAATATATGATGAATTAAGTACTACGGTGTTTTTGGACTACTCTATCCCTCTTTCTCTCTCTATGAATATAGACATTACTTTTAATATTGGGTAATTTGTCTGTTTAGTCCCTTAACTATGAATTTAATGTTAATTTGATACTTGAACTTTTGATGTTAGTAAATTAGTCTTTGAATTTTTAATTTTTGTCCATTTTAGTCCCTGATATTGAAATTGGTGAATTTTTTTTATTTAGTGTATATAATCATGTTCTAACTCCTTGTTTACATGAAAATTTACTGAAATAATTACACTAATTAGTATAAAAGTTCCTCTTTGTTCTTCTCAAAACACTAAAAAACTAAAATCTTTTGAACTTAATGTAATAATTTCTTTAAAATTTTTTGTTATTATGCGATAGGAATTCGATTATTTATGTTAAATTTCAGATATTATCCATCAATTTTAGTGTGAGGAACCAAAATTGTCAAAAATAAAAGTTCAATGACTAATTTACTAAAATCAAAAGTTCAAAGTCCAAAGTGATAGAATATTCATAATTCAGGGACTAAATGAACAAATTACCCTTTAGTATTTTCTCTGGTTCTCATTTCAGATACTTTCTTTTCACTCTTGCTAGCATCACTCTTTTTTTGAATTTTGGTGTGTTGAAATTTTTTTTATATATAAATGCTTAATTAGTTATTTTTTTAATTTGCTATTCTCTTAAGAGTTTAGTTAGAATATATAACTAATTATCAAGATTTAAAATATATCTCAAGCTTAATACATGATTTGTGGTGTGCTTGGGATGTTTTAAATGAGCTCACTATGCAGAGCTTGTCACTGAGTGTGCTTTATTGTGATATAGTATACGATGAATTAAATACTAAGAAGTTTTTTAACTCTTCTCTCTCTCTCTCTCTCTATAAACATATTATTTTTAGAATTTTTTCTTGTTCTCATCTCAAAATTTTTCTTTTCACTCTTGTAGCATCACTCTTCTTTTGAATATTAGTTTTTTTTTTATTTTTTTAATATAAAAATGCTTCTTAGTTAGTTAGTTTTTTTTTTTTTTTTTAAGAGTAATTAGTTCAAATAGTCCATGAACTCTTTAAAAAGTGACGATTTGATCACTATTTATTATTATTATTTTTTTTACCATGAAGACCCTAATAAACTCTTAAAATGTTAGCCATGATAGTTATTTCGTCCAAAACTATTAAGTTTCTAACGGAATCACCTCACATGATGATTTTTTTTCAATTCCAAGACCAAAATACCCATTGTATTTTAAACAATAAATAAAAAACAAAACAAAAACGAAAAAGGAAAAGGAAAAGGAAAAGGAAACCCCCATTTCCCAAATTCCAGAACCAATCACAGACGCAAAACTTCATACATGCTTTCTTTCATGTACAGCAATAAAAATGCAGCTTTCTTTCATGTACTATCATTTGGTTGATACTATTAATTTCTTTTTAATTGCTATTGAATAGGATAAGGACAACGTCCAGTGAAGTGGTCAGCCATTCTTCAATCTCAACTCTGGTGGCCTGCTATTCTATCAACCTTTCACTCTCAACGTAATGCTAAGCGGGAAAAAAACAAGAAAAAAAAAATTCCACTTGTTACACAACACGTCCCTCTCATTCCTAAAATGAGATATATATATATATACACTTTACTTTGTTTCTTCTTTCAAATATATATATATATATATATATTTTGTGCAAATCATCTTTTAAAAATATATTTGTTACAACTTTGAAGTACCCTAAGCACATAGAAGTCCAAATTCCAACACATTGCCCTCCTGCCGCGTGTTGTTTGGTAAGATGATATAAACTTGTATTTGACATATTTAATTAGTTATGTTGAAAAAACAATATTAATCATAGGCAGAATAGGAAGTAAAATGATAATAAAATATTAAAATAATTCGACACTCGAATATTTTGAGGATTTTTTTTTTTTAACCCTTCAAATAATGACATTGAGAGTGAAATCTGTCAGGCAACTTCATATTCTAATTACTTCGCCCATTTTCAAGTCTAGGTACAAACAATAAAACATTTTTTACTTGTAATATGCGCAGTCAAAGAAAGCTGAACAAGATTTTTGTCTGCTTATATATCTCTCCGCAAGCTCCTCCCTCGGCCGGCACCAGACCCACAAACCGTCGCGCCCCCCCTACCCCAAGATCCACTTTGCTTCTTTCTCTCTGGTTTTTTCGATCAGAATTTTTCTGCTTAGATTCAAAAAGCAACTCAAAAAGATTCAAAAGTTGAATCTGATTGTGGAATAAAAACCGAGGAGGAAATGAAGAGAGAGATGAGAGAGAGAGAGATGAGAAATTCTATTTTTTATGAGTTTTTTTTTTTGTTAAATTAAATTTTTTGTTATATTATTAAAATACCTTTTTAAATTAGATCATATATATATATTGCACATGACTTCTTCTGTTAGAAATTTAACAGTTTTGGACGAAAAGTACTATAATGACGAACATTTTAAAAGTTCAGGATTTTCGCGATTAAAAAAAAAAAAAACAAACAAACAAAACAAAATAGGGACCAAACTGAAACGTTATAAAGTATTCATAGACCATTTAGGTCAATTAATCTTTTTTAAATTTATTATTCTCTTAAGAGTTTATTAGAACAATATGACTAATTGACAGGATTTAAAATACATTTCAATAGGTGTAAATAAGACAAGAAAGATGATTAACAAAAAAAACAAAACAAAACAAAACAAAGTAAAGAGAAGTAACATATTTTAATTATGAACGTAAGAATGTCAGGAAAAGAGGCGGAAAAAAAATGTGCAGAATAAACCATTACCTGGTGTCTTTTAAACAACAGGAAAAATCAAAAGGAAAAGAAAATTAGAAGAGAACAAAATAACTTCCTATTTTTTGAACAGAAAAATTAAACAAAGGCATTCCTTAGACAAGGTCTCTCGCTTGCTAAGGGATGATCCACGCCAAATTCAGAACATATAATAACTATTTGATGATCCGAATAATCTCCATATGTAATCGCAACAATAAAATAATCATGATTATCCTAAAAAAAAAGCTTAAAAACTTCCTTAAGATAAGGCCTAATTTAAAATGATAAAACAAAGAAAAACACCTATATTTTAAACTATTTGGCTGCATCACTATTTGATGAAAATACCTAATCAGAGATTGTGTTCCCTTGTTCCTTTTACTTTCGTCTTTATTGTTGTGGGTGGGTGGGGGGGGGGGAACCTTTGTTCCAAAACCGTTGTGTAATCCTTGTTTTGTACCAGTGAAGGTGGCACACAAAATTCGGTTTTGGTTATATCTTGTAGTAAATTTACCATAAATAACATATATGATAACTTTGGCATCAAAGATAACACTACATTTGTAATAATCCAAAAGTTTGACGAACTTATGATTTTCTTAGAAGGAAAATATAAGTCGGAATCATGTATGTCAACATAAAGCTCATGATTTGATTTAATTATCAGAGTATGTTTTAGTTCTTATAAGTAGTTTAAGACTCAATGATAATTTATTAAGTCAAGTATGAGGTCTTTTGATGAAAAAGACAAAATGAGGATTTATGATCTTACTCCAGTCAACATTTGATCAGGATGATTTAAGATATGATTAAAAAGGTACTGCAGTATAGTAAGCAGTATAGAAGTTATACTGCGATAAACTGTCATTACGGATGAGGAAGTAAGAATAGGGATTGGGATCACTCCAGAAAAAGCAGGAATAATATTTGGTGTAAGGAGGAGTAAGTAGTTTCAAGTCCTGAGAAAAACCTATACGCAGTCCAGTTAAGTACAGATAAATTCTGGACTGCAATTTAATATTATTATACTATTAATAGTTGAAAATAGTATTGGTAATATCTGTATTAGTAAGAAAATGGACTGCATATTAAGAGGTAGTACCAAATGGAGCCTTATATGGAAGACACCTCATCTTGATAAATATGTGAATTTTGGGATTTTTGGAAATTAGAAAAAAAAAAAATGTGTAGTGGATTTTGATTGGATGATTTAGTAGATAACTTTGAAGAGATTTTGGCCCCAAAATCAGCCACATGGCCGGCCACCTAAGGTGATTTATGAGCAAATATTTTGTTTTTAGACCCTAATATGCAATTTTAAGAATAAAAATAACTATAAGAAAATCAAGATTTTTCACCTAGATGTGAGGTTGAGTTTGGACCATTTAGTTGAGCTTTAAAAATTTTAGTTCATTCTCAACTCTCCCTCTCACCCTTAGGAACCGGAAAAAAAAAAAAAAAAAGGAGAGAGAGAGAGAGAGAGAGAGGGTGAGTGGCCGGTTGGTGTTGGTGGAGCAAGGAAGGAAAATTTTTTAACCCAAAGCCTAGATCAACCTTTCAAAGCTTTAGAGGTATTTCTCTAAACCCTCTAAGATTTCCATTGAGTTTGATCAAAGATTTATATGTATTTCAAACTTGGGTTGTAAGAGCATAAGCTCACCATTTTTTATTTTGACCTATATTATGATTTTATGTGGTTAATTATGCCCAGATCTATGCTTAGGATGATTTGATTCCTAGATCTAAGCATGGGTTTGAATTTTTGCTCTTGATTAAGTGTTATGGTTATGGTTGCTCACCAAGTATTTGTGAAAATGTTTTTCACATGTTTGAATATGGTTATTTAGTGAATGATGGTTATGTAAATAACCTAAGTATGATGGTTATGGAATTAACCTAAAAACACAAATTTGGTAAAACTTGCAAGTTATCCAATATTGTGTTTTCATGAAGATGAAGCAAGTATATGAATGCATGATAAGAACGAATCCAAAAGCACTGCATGTTGATGTAGGCTCACGACTTAGTCCGTTTGAGGCAGTGTGCATGGATTTTAAACAAAAACCAACCAATTTCAAAACTATCAATTTTCGGATTCAAATGGGATTGTAATCTGGAAACGAAATTTTGAGGCCCTTAGAGGCCGAATTTGGAAAAAGTCAAAACTGCAAAGTTGTAGAGAATTGAAAATCCTAGCGGGCAACATAAACAGTTTTTAAAAATAAGCTCCCAAGGTCTCTATTTTTAACAAAATCCGAGACTGACCTATACAAACAGTGTACAAGGCCAGAATTTTTTAAAAGGAGAAACGAGTAAGTTAAAGCCAGATTCAGGTTTTTGACAAAGACAAAAGTTGTAGATTTTGATCCGATCTACAACTTTAATGAAGAAAAATTTTTCAAATTTTAAACCAATTTAAAGATAAAATTAGATTTCCAAAACTATGCAAAGTACAGGAAATTCCTGCACAGGATTTTTAAAAACTATGCATGGTACAGAAAATTCCTATACATGCACCTTCAGTCCAACTACAAGGCTGTTTTTAAAAGCAGTTTTCAATGTTTTATGATTCCGATAAAAAAGGAAATCATGGTTTTACAAAGAAAATAGTTTTAAAAGAGTTTTAAAATTTTGCAAGTGGTTTTAAAAGATAATTTCAAGTATTAAATCAAAGATAATACTTAAAATTATGAAAATAAGGTATTTTTAGAAAATGAGATAAGGCCCAAGATTTCTTAAATGGCAACAGCTTTATGATAGATAGTAATTGGATAGAATAGCCAAGTTATTAGGTTGGGCTTTGTACCCAAGGTTATTTATAATAACCAAATGGGATACCGATTTACTATGTTGGGCTTTATGTTTATCGTTACCCATGGTATTCAGATGAGATACCGATTTGTCATGTTAGGGTCCGTATCCATGATTACTAATGGTAACCGGATTGAATACCGGTTTACTATGTCAAGGTATCAATGGTAATCGGATAGGATACCGTTTTACTATGATAGAATTTGTATCTATGATTACCAAAGGTAATCAGATTGGATACCGATCTAGTATGTTATGATTTATGGCAAGATAGAATGACTCTTATCTTATGCCCTGTTTGAAATAGGAATATGACCTGTTATCGTGTCGTGTTTGGACGATAGACAAAGAGCGTAGGACGACTAGTAAGTACAACTCCGCTTATAGCATCGGCAAAATGTGTTTGTTACTTTGCATGTTTTCAAAAGTTCATGCATTGATTTACATGATGTGCATATGATTTATGTTTTATGTTTATGTTTTATTATTGTGACATTATGAAACATGTTCACTATGATTTATGTTTTATTATCGTAATATCATGTAAGCATGCTCACTGATAATAAATCACATGACAAGACTAAAACTAAACAAAGACAGTAAGATGTCGTACCAACCTCTCGTTGATGCGTGGAGGATTATGTATGTTTTTTTTTTTTTTTTTTAAATTTTCCAGATCTTCCGTTGATGCGTGAAGGGTTATGTTTATGATTCCCAGAATTATTAGGGACCTTGCAAAGCCTAACTTTCTGTGGGTTGCACGCATGTGGTACATACACAAGGGGCCAATATGTTAAGCAAGATAATAAGTTCATAATAGATTTATAATTGATTTATAAGAAAGCATAATTGGTTCATGCATTATAAATTCATGCGTTCCTTTACCGAAATATTTTGCTGAGTAGAAAGTTGTACTTACTGAGCGAAAGCTTATAACTTACGTTCATGCTGTAGGTAAGCAACCTACCAGCATTGCTTGAAGCAAGACTGTGGAGAGATGGCGCTGCAGGCTATGAAATTTGGGTTGGACACCGCCACATGTTTTGGAAAATATATATGTTATGTAAAATGTGTTGGTATTATGTTATGCTAAGTTAATGGTACTGGTATGTGATAACTAGTATGATTTGCTTAAAAAAAATGGTTTTAAAACTCAATACTTTGTTAAGTACATATATATAAGTATGGTTTAAAAAAAAAAAAAAAAGCATTTCCGTAATTTTTTACAAAGTACGAGAGTATGTTTAAGTATGTTAAGTATGAAGTAGCGGCCACGTAAGGTGGGTCGCCACAAGATTTGGTATGTAAGCACGGTATCGGCCCTACATAGGTCGGGGCGTTGCAACATTAGAGAGTACTGTTTTCATCCAAATGGCAAAATTCACCATTGGCACACTAATTTTACATTGCATTAGAAATGCTGTTAGCATACTAAACAGAGTGTTGAAAATATAAAATTGAACTAATAATGGTCAAAAAAATATATAATTGTCATATATTTTGTCTCTTTAAATTCTGACCCCTCGATGGGTAGCAATAAATGGGCTATTATATATGTCGAACTTAGTTCACTAACTCAGCTGGCTAATTGTATATGTCGAACTTAGTTCACTAACTCAGCTGGCTATCTTTCCCATGCTTGATAAAGATCCACTCATCAACAGTAAATGTTCAAAAGTTGAACTCCTTATTACTTGTTGGAGGTTTGTTGTTTAACTTTCCCTTTTAAATGTTAAAGATCAAATAAAGCAGTAATGCTAATCTATATATGTATTCCTACATATGTATGTGTGTGTCTCTTAACAGTATGCATCGAGTTTTTTACTTATCAATCAGTGTAATAATTTGAGTTACTTGATTTTTATCTGATGGTTAGAATATCTTGCTAGTCGTACATAAAAAGAAATAAATATTTAGTACAAAATTGTCACATGATATTCTTTATAATAGATAACTTGTTTGTTACTTATATTCGGAAGACCTATCATTGCATATTAAAGTTATTATAATTTGATTTACTAACAATTTACCACTTTTTTACTGCATCCTGTTATTTAATTTCTTTATGTAATTTCTACTAATTAGGATTCTATCAACTATTTAATCAAAGTTAAGCAAAGAGAACAAATTCTTCGTAGAAAGTTGGTGCAGGAGTTTTTTAGGTGTACCAAACATTGAGATAGAGCTTTAACCATGTCAAATTATCTGTGATGAAATCTTTGTCTCATTTAAACTGTAGGACATGAGCAACAAAGTGTCCAATCTTTTCTGCCAATAATACAGGACAGTTTGCAATTGATCTTTTGAAAAATCTACAAATTCGCAACAATATCGAGCAGAAAAAATCAAGCCTTGCAAAGTTTTAGAAGGTGCTTGAACTACGGGTGAAAAACCATAACAAAGGTAATCCTCTAATTGTCAATAATGGAAGGCTAAACATGTAATATTGGTAGCCACCACACTATGTAAAATCAAGCGTTCAGCATAGAATTGATTACTTCAAATATTTAATTAATGCAGGCCAATCTTTGGTGAAAGGAACGGGTGGGACCAGAATAGCCAATGTTTTGAAGGTCCTGAGATCCGGTGGTCTTGGATGGACCATCTTCTCCGTATCACTTTGCAGTTCATCAATTGTTTCAGATTGAAGGATTTCTTGCGGTAACAATTGTGAGTCCTGGGTTCGATGGGGAATTCTCTTCCGTGGTCATGCAGCTATTTGCATCATTGGAATACTTGCGGTTCTATGAAATTTCAAATTGGAAGGAATGGAAGATATCAGTTGAAAAGGTCGAAAAGCTTTCTCCAATATAATTAGAGAACTTTCTCTCCGCAACTGCGATAAGCTTACTGGGGATTTGGCTTGGATGCTCCCATCTTTAGCAAAGCTTAGAATCTCTAGAAGCCCACAGATTGCTTCTTCACTCCCAAAGATGCCAGTCATTAGTAAACTGAATCTTGGCAATTGTGATGATCCAATCCAAGTTATGGGATCCCATGTTGTAGAAGCGCTTGGGTGTCTTCGACATCTGAGAATCTTTGATTATTTTTTTCCAATGGCATTTACTTGTTGCGAGAATGTAGAACTTCCGATGCACCTCTCACACAAGTCCCTAGAGCAGCTTTATGTACATTTCAGTCATAGTTCGATCCTATCAGAGAGCTCCACATTGAAAAGTGTGAAAATCTGGAACTCTCTCAACGTGTATGGACTATAGATGAGTAAGGCCTAACATCTCTATCTTCGTTGTACCTCAGCAGATTTGGCAATCTTGTATTTGTATAGTATCCTAAAGGTGGCTTACCATGTCCCAATCTAACTAAACTTCATATTGCAGGCTGCGATAAACTCCCCGTAACCTGAAAGAATTGGAATCTGAAAGCAATTCATAATCTTTGAGATGTTAGGCCATGGACCTTCAGTCGGACTCTTCGGATGGCGCCATGGACTTGAATTGGTTACAACTCAAGTTGAAAGAGAGGTTTGATGGGAAAGAAGTTCTTGATTGTTCTGGATGATGTTTGGAATGAAAACTATGTTGATTGGGAGGCGATGAGGATGCCTTTCAAGTATGGGGCTCAAGGAAGCAAAATTATCGTGACAACGCGAAGTGAAAATGTTGCGTCTATCATGGGTACTGTTCGAAGCCACCGTCTGAAGGAATTGTCAGATGAAGCTAGCTGGCAACTTTTTGCAAAGCACGCGTCTGCAGTCAATGGAGACTTTACTGCACATCCAGACCTGGAAAGATTTGGTAGAGACATCGTTAAGAAATGCAAAGGCTTGCCATTGGCTGTAAAAACAATTGGAGGCCTCTTGCGCTCTTTGGTGAATGTTCGGGAATGGGAAAGAATAGCTAAGAGCGATATTTGGGATGTGACTGATGAACAGAGCAAAATTCTTCCGGCTTTGAGGTTGAGTTACCACTATCTCTCTCCACATTTGAAAAGATGTTTAGCTTGTTGTTCAATATTTCCCAAAGACTAGGTTTGAGCAGAAGGAATTGGTCTTACTATGGATGGCTGAAGGTTTCTTGGAGCATCCGGGAAGAAATAAGAGAATGGAAGATGTGGCTAATGAGTATTTTAATGATTTAGTGTCTAGATCATTTTTTCAATATTGACATGAGCGCTTTGTTATTCATGACCTTTTGGTTGATTTGGCTAAATGTTTTCAGAAAATATATATTTTTTTTTAGAGACAAGTGGCAGCTTGGATGAAATGGAGACGAATCGGGCGCGTCATTTTCCTACTTTTTGGTACGGCCCGATCCATGCGAGAGGCTGAACTCTAGTATTGAAGCTTCTTGCTCTCGGACTTTCCTACCAATACATAGGTCGTGGATGCATCGTTGTGTTTTATCTGCGGAAGTTGTACGTGATTTGTGTTTGAGAGTTTTATCTCTGTCTTACTACACAAACATAAAACAATTACCTGAAGTTGTAGGTGATTTGTGTTAGAGTTTTATCTTTGTCTTACTACACAAACATAAAACAATTACCTGATTCCATTGGTGAATTAAGACATCTTCGCTACCTGAGCCTTTCTCGCACTTCAATTAGTAGGCTTCCGGAATCTGTAACCAAGTTGTACGGTTTACAGACTTTGAAGTTAGCAAATTGTAAATCCCTCACTAAGCTGCCTGATGATCTTCATGGCCTCACTAATTTGAGACATCTTGATGCCTAAGACAGCAACCTAGAAGAGTTGTCGGATTCTATGTGCGTGTCGTGCAATTTAGAGACTTTGACGTTGTCGTATTGTCGTTCTTTGACTAAGTTAGAGGAGCACTTCACGTTGAGAAACTGAAGTATCCTAAATATATTCTTTTTTTTTTTTTTTAAGGAAAATTATCATTCAAATTAAAATTAAGTACAAACATTAATACAAAAAATGAAACAACCTTGTGATATAAGAGGCATAATCCTCGATTAAGATCTATTCCATTAGTAAAATCTGATTATAATCGAGCATGTACAAAGCTCTTTTTTAAAAAAATCTACAATCGATAGAATATTCTAATCGATCAAGAGATAGTTACTCGCACCACAGAGATTGCAACAAACTCCATATAGCCCTAACAGTAACAGAACCCATAGATATATACTACTAGAAAACAACTTAAGTAGAACACACACACACACAAAAACAAATCGGAGGTGGGGGGAACTATCTTCTTTATTACATAACTAAAACTTAAACATAAAAACAAAACATGAATATAAAATAATATCACCTACAAAATTCTCACTCCACATGGAAAAATCACTCTGCCGCACGCCACAACTCAGAGAAAATCAATTGGCTCAATTAGAGGTAAGATATCGCCGTACCAACCAATTAATCATCAAGGACTTGCTGGATTACATACTACCGGAAGCTCACTAGTTAGATCTAGTCGGAAAAATCTCAATTTGGACCTTCCGACTCCATTCTTGCCAATATCATCAAACCGTCGATCACCTTTGTTAGCCAAAATAGCAACGGCGGCAGAAGCCTGATACAAAAGGAAACCCTAATTAATGAAAAATTTAAGAGGAAAAAGGGGAGAGAGAAAAAGGGAATGTTGATTTTGTTTTAAAATATTTTTATATATTTTCACACGTCTTTTGAGAATCAAAATTAAAAGTTTCCTACATAGTTTATATTTAGCCAATACTTTAAAAACCAAAATGAAAATTTATAAAATAAAAGATAAGAATCATTTTTATGAAAAAAAAATATTACAAATTAATCTTTTCATTATAATTTTCATTTTTAAAAATTATATATAACTTGGACATATTTTTTTAAACATGACCATCCGAGTCCCTCCGAATATCAATGTATCATGCTAGAAAAATATTAGGATCATCAACTCTAATATCAACTTTTGAGTACCAATTTATATGGTATATAAGTTGTTAGTTTTTTATTTCTAAGTATTTAAAGTATTATCACATCAATTAATTACATTTACTGTTACAAATATGAGACATGATTTAGTACTCAAAAATTTGAGATTGGAGTTGGTTTCGTACAAATATGACATATGAAGAAAATGGAATGGAAAACGCTACTAGCATACACCCACTCATATTACATGTGAATGTTATAATTATTAAAAAAAAAAAAAAGTCTTATTACAGGCAAGCCATTGTCATCTTCATCGACCACAAACTCAGCGTCCCATCAACCAGAAACATTGCTCCAACGACGAGCACGTCGAATTCTCTGTTGCCCAGCACGATAGCTCACATGCTCATCGGCATCGAAAACGTAACGATTTCTAGCCCCTTCTCTAATGCCAGTGTGAGCTTCTCCACCTCTCCTTGTTGTCGTTTTTGCTTGAACTAAAAAACACAAATGAAGTTTTCTTTATTTTTATGGACAAATTGTTGGATTGGTCCCTAAACTTTTAAGTAAGAGAGAGTTTTGTTCCTAAACTTTATTTATTTATTTATTTTCGTAAAAATACCCCTGAACTCTTAAATTGGTGAGAATTTAGTCCGTATTTTTTTTTCTTTTCTTTTTTTTATTTTTGTAAAAATACCCCACAATTATTTAAAAAAAATATGTATTTTGATCATTTCATTAATTTTTTAAAAAAGGTTGGTGTATAACGGTGGAATGACATTGATGGAGGATGTAACGACCCGCCTACCGTAGGCCGTTACCTTACATATCTTATCTTATCTTACATACTTACTTACGTAATCAGCGGAAAAAAATTTTTTTTTTTATACGGCGTGAACTCACACGAATACTTACGTACTTATTAACGTTTACTAAATAAAATCCTTTGAACATAAAAAGGAATATACATATAATAAACCAAACGCGTAGCAGCCACCATCCCATATTTCACAACTAGCAGTGCCATGCTCCACCACCTTATATCACAGATTGCTGCTAGGTTGCTTACCTACAGCATAGACGTAAGACGTGAGCTTTGTGATGCCCTAGAAATTCATAAGCTTGATTAATGAATTATTATTATGGATTTTCTTCATTAATATGCTTTTAATGA
>JAFMPE010098640.1:1138-14532 GCA_024759925.1 Ficus religiosa
TTTCTGTGAATATGAATTCATGCAAAAGAAAATGTAACTAAAGTGATTATGAATTCTATCTTATTTTACATTTCTTTCTACATAAATTTACATTCCTAGTAACTGAAGTTAACATTCATAATAACTAAAGTTCACATTGCCGAATACCATCAAGTACCGAATTTAATATTATTCCTTTATTTTTATAGCTAAGTGGGATGGGATGATATGTGATAAGAGATAAGAGGATAGGTGAGAGAATGACAAAGAGAGTGATAAAGCAAAAACCTATTATTTCTCATTAAAAAAAATGATAACTCACGTGCCTAAACTCCCTAAAATTATTTTTGTTATTTATTGAAAGACACGTATTATAACATGTGCTTTTCTTTTTTTTCTTTTTGAAATTTTCAACGACAAAGACACGGGAGGGATTAACATTTCTACATTCCTTTGCTTATTTCCTTTTATTTATTTATTTATTTTGAAAAAGGAACGTAATTATATTCCAAATCAAGAAAATCCAAACACCAAAATTAATTAGAATGACCTCATAACACAAAGGGAAAAATATGTACCGAGTTCTTTTTTTACCTTTTGTTTATTAATTAAAATTGCATGATTATGCTTTTTTTTTTTTTTTTTTGGGTTAAGAATAACTAGCCTATTCAGTTCATCCAACCCAATTGTACTTTTAATTAAGTATATTGATAAAACCATTTTTTTTATGTCTCTTTAATAAGATTATGATCCTGGGTTATATTAACCCCTAATTTAGAGAGGAAAAAAAACACATGCGAAAGTTGAAAAAAAAAAATTTTGAATGTACACTATTAAAAAAAGATCAAAACGTTACAAAAATTTTATTAAAAAAAAATATCTAGAATCTTTGTGCGTTCTATTCTTTTTTTTTTTTTTTCTTTTGCTAGCTAAAGTTATATTTTAATAATCTAATCAACAGGCAAAAGATCCCAATCATCAGGTATTCCAGAAAAGAAATCATTGATCTCAAAAACACATTGATTCCTCAACAGTTCGTCTAGGTCCGGAATTGGGCCTGGAATCACAAAACCAGATAACCAGGAATCATCTGCATTGGAATCGGAATTGGATTCCGTTGACATGGAATTCCTCAATTCCTCGGCGGACGCCGAATCCTCGCTGTTTTCCTTCCTGCATTCCCCTCCTCCTCTTCTTTTGACCCTTTTGCCCTTTTTCGCCTCGCCCCAAACAGTGCCCATTCCCGGGCCGTTCAACCACTTGACTAGGTCAGGAACTTGCCCTAATTTGGACGGAAAATTTGAATCCTTCGTGTTTTCCTTCGCCTTCGCTTGTGGATTTGGATTTGGTGGGTATTTTCTGGGTCTTCCTCTTCCTCTCTTAACAATGTTTGGCTTTTCTTGTTGACGAAGAAAGTCAATGGCCATAGAGGGGATTTTCTTGGGTCGCCCAGCCTCGTTTTTCGTCATGTGAAGAGCCTTGTTTTGTTTTGTTTTGTTTTTTGCTTTAGGGCTTGGAATTTGGTCTTCTCAATTGTTGGTGAAAAATAAAAAACAAAATATTAATAATTGGAAAAAAAAAATTACGGGTTTAGGGTTTTAGAGTGACGACAGATTTTCTCCCTCAATGAATTAACTTCTCCTTTTTTTTTTTTTTTTCCCCTATCAAGTAAGATGAGATATGAGGATGTGATTATATTAAGGTAAACTAATAATCACATGAAGGAAAGGATTTTGTCTCTTTTCTGTATTAATCCCTTTTTGGTATCTAATTTCAACTTTTAAACTTTTTGAAAGGAGAATCTAAACATAACTCTTGCCCATAGTTTGAAAATTAAAGTTCAAAAAGATTCAAATTTAATTTATCTTTTTACTTTAAAAAAAAAATTGTAACATGCTTATTTTCTCATTCCTAAACACCAATCCAAAGATGAGAATTTAAAAATAAAAAAAATAAAAAATAAAAAAAAAAGTTCTTCATATTTACATGCCAAACATTACCCTAATATAAGTATAAATTTTAATTTTCGATAAATATTAGGAGATTTTACAGTGTGTTGCCCTTGTAGGGCCCACATAACTTAAACTAGAGTAGTATATCTATCTAGATATTGTAAGAGAATTTATTATTGTATCATCACATCCATTTATTTAACGTCATCCGATTATATCATACAAATCATAAAAGATCGAGTAGGAGTGATCGAATCATTCTTTATTAGTATCAAAAGGCAAACTTCATAAAGAAAACTTTGTTTTCCGGGAACTTTCTAACCCTACAGTTTCAGGCAATAAGAAATATTAATTTAAATGCTACCGTAGAATTCAAACTATATGAACAATATTATATGAGGTCGAATATTGTTAGAACATGTTTTGTGTTGTGCCGTTACACTAATTTTCTAATCGTCATTCGATTTTAATCATGATCCCATTGACATTATTTTATAAAATTTTATTATTTTGACTTATTTTGTTTGCAAACTATCCTCCCATTAAGTCGATTCATTTGCTCTTTTTTAGGGTTTTTTTCTTAGAAGGTTAAAGGGATTTTGGATCTTCCGATACATATATGTTTTATCAAAACACAATTTGATTTCTCTTTTATTTGTGTCTTTCATCTATGTGGATAGATAAGACTTTTTTTTTTTTTTGTTTGGTGAAATTAGGTGGGGATTTGAACTTTGTGCCTTATGATGGAATAATACATGAAACTACTATGGTAATACTTGAATATGCCTATGGCTACGGAAACTTGTCATGATTATCAAATCATTCCTTACAAAGCAACCCAAAAATTAAGGTAGAACATCTAGCCACACCCAAGAAGAGGAGCTAGAAATAATAAAACTAGCTGAAAAGTGAGCTAAACCATTCCCTTTTCAGGAGGTATAGCAAATAAAGCCACTTCTCGGACCAACACAACCTTCAACAATGTCGCTAATGATAGCATCCACAACAGTATCCATCGGGTTCTAGAATGATACCGAAAAATGTTAATAGCATCTGTCTCAATGAGTCAACTCGAGAATTCACACGCATGTGCATACCACACACCTTCCCAAACAGGCATACATTCACCTAGATTATTAACATTTCAACTCTTATGCCACACATATCCTATAATTTAAGTATAAATTATAATTGTTAATAAATTTCGGGAGAAGCCAACATAATTTAAACTAGAACAGTACATCAAACTAGATATCGCAAGAGTATTTTTTGTTGCACCACCACATTCACTTACTAAGTTTCATCTGTTGTAATCATAGAAATCATAAAAAGAGTAAGAGGGGATCGAATCGTTCATTTATTAGTTACAAAAAGGCCTACTTATAAAGGAAACTGTTTCCCGGCAACCTTGCAATTCTACAATTTAGGCAATAAGGATTACTAATTGTTAGTTTGTTACCGTAGAATTCAAACTAGATGATCAATATTATAGGGGGTTGAACATTGTTTGAACATTCTTTGTATCGTGTCAATACACTAATTTTTTAATCATCGTCCGATTTTGAACATGATCCCTTTGTACATTTTCTTACTATTTTGACTTATTTTGCTTACAAATCATTCTCCTATTAAACCAATTGATCATTTGCTCTTTTTCGGGTTTTTTATTAGAAAGTTACAGGGTTTTTGGATCTTCTTATACATATTTATTTAATAAACACGATTTAGTTTCTCTTATTTGTGTCTTCATCTATCTTGGTAGATAAGATTTTTTTTTTTTTTAAAGTAAAAGTAGTAGGAGATTTGAACCATTCACCTTACAGTAGAATAATTTGTAAAATTATTATTACCTATTTATGAAAATTTGAAATTAAAAAATAGATAGTTAACTTTTTCATTCTCCTTTTACCAAGATTGTAAACGTAATTACACAAATAATTGTGTGTATGATTGTGCAATTTCCTTTTAAATGGGTCTGATTCATGAGCAATTTCCTTGTCTCAATTCAACAATATAATCTTGATAAGAGTTTTAAACATTACTAGTCACATACATTCCAAAAGTAGCTTAGTCAGCTGGTCCACCAAAATAAGAAAGTTTACTATGTCAGTTTTAGCAAATGAAAAAAAAAAAAAAAAGGAGGCCAATAATACGGCATAATCGGTTTTAAAAATTTTTTTTTTTTTTTAAGCGACAAGGACACAACTTATTCTGTTATATAAACTAGTCATTTATAACGTAAACTCTCCTTAACTATTTGACATTAACAATTTATTGTCACCTTTGATCTTCAATCGAACACAAACGTCCTCGCTAATGATCCAAGCTTCTCGACCTTTTGATATTCTTTATCATTATCCTTTCTTAGAACCAACAGGTCTCTGGGAACCGTTCAGTTCTCTTCAACGTCAATTCTTAACGACTCTCTTTTAGCATCCTTTATTTTAAACGTGAGAGTGCATGAAACTTGAATGGAGGCCAAAAAATATATCTAATTACTAATGTGTAGTTTTAGGTTTAATTGGATTGGAAACTTCGAATCGTACCCCTACAAACTTGAGAAACCACCCACTTGCATGCACTCCCTAGAAGTGTGGCGTATTCGCCCTCTAGGAGAGTGTTAGGTGTAAACTTTTTATAGCCTGGTATAGATTCTCGAATCACGGTTCAATGTTCTGACAACCAATATGTTATTATTTTAGATTTTGACGTATTTTATATTTATCTTAATCATTAATACTAAGAGTAATTGGTCTCAATAGTCCTTAAATTATTTAAAAGGTAACACTTTGGTCCCTGCACTTTTTTTTTTTTTTTTTTACCGTGCTGATCCTAAACTCTCTAAAAAGGTGACGGTTTAGTCCTTTCCATCTGATTCCATTAAAAAACTCATAAAATGGTCACGTGAGAAGCACGTTTTATGCTTTTTGAAATAAAATACCCCTAAAAAGATAAAAATACCCTTATTCGTATTTTTTTAATATTAAACCATCTCCCTCCTTCCCCCTCTCCCCTCGAGCGATCCCCCTCACCCCAGCGATATCTGACCCCCTCAAGTGCTGTGATTTCACCCCCTCCACCCCGTGGCCACTACGATCTAGGTTTCGAACCCACCCCCCGACGTGACAAAGATGAAGGTGGAGGGAGGGAGGGAGGGAGAGAAGGAGACGGCAGGCCAAAACTCAAATCACGCTGTCTCCCTCTTTCCCTCCCTCCACCTTATTCTCCATCGCACCTAGGCGTTCAAAACCCAAATCGCGCCGGCTGGGGGTGGGATGAAATCATAGCACCGGAAGGGGTAGGGGCAAAACCCCAGATCACGATGGAGCAAGGGGGATCGCACTGGATAGAAAGGGGGAAGGAGGGAGAAAGGGTTGGAGCGAGACGGCCTCCGGCTCCGACTCCAACGTTCGATCTAGGGGGTGGGGGGTGGGGGGGGAGGGGAAGGGAGAGAGAGAGAGGTCTCTCCTGGTTTAATTTTTATTTTTTAAAAAATATAATTAATGGTATTTTTGTCTTTTTAAGAGTATTTTCCTTTAAAAAGCACAAAACGTGCTTCTCACGTGATCATTCTATGAGTTGTTTAACGAAATCAAACGGAGAGGACTAAACTGTTACCTTTTTAGAAAGTTTAAGGTCAGCATGGCAAAAAAAAAAAAAAAAGAGAGAGAGAGAGAGAGAGACCAAAGTGTCACTCTTAAAGAGTTCAAGGATAGTTAAAGCCAATTACTCTAATGCTTATCAAAATATTTTAATTTTGTTTTATATTCATCTTAACTAATTTATCATAATAATTTATTTTGATAATTAACATAAATAGTACTACATCATAATGGATAGTATTTAAGAGACTCGAATTATACACCTTATACTAAATGGTGGTGTCCTTGGTTGGAGACTGCCCGCCTTTTTCGAGGGTTTTTTAATACGTATTTTGATATCTCCTAAAAATAATATAAATTTTTAACGGGAAGATGGATTTTGATAAAATTATATATATATATAAAAAGATTTAGATTACTTTAATAAATAACTCTCAAATTATATATTTAGTGTTATTTTTTGTCCCTATTTTTTATTTTACATGTTACACTATCTTAAACTTATTTATTTTTACGCAAACGGTCTCTATGCAAGTATTTTATTAAAAACTGTATGAAGAGTGAACACATTTATATGACATGAGCTTTAATTAAGACTAAAATTGAAAGTAAATGTTTTTAGAAGGGAAATTATACCTTCGAAATATTTTTGATGTAGATATATATATTTAAAGAGAGTTCAGTTTACTTCCAAAATATATATAATAGATGTAACATTTCCCTACAAAAAAATATTTAATTACGACTTTATCTATAAATAAAACACATATGATAAGATTGTGTTTAGCTTTTGTCTTTTTTTTTTTTTTTTCAGATTGTAATTAGCAGGTAGATTATTGACATAACAATTAATAAATTCATGAAAGTATGATGTGTAAATTCAAGATTCAAGGGCTAAATCGGGACATAAACTTTAAGATCACTTGATCTTACACTTTTACCCTTAAGAAGTGTGCATACGTGCTGTAAACAATTTTAATAGAGATAACGAAAAAGTTATCTTATATATTGTGGTTGACAATAGTATTATCAAATTAGAGCTTGACAAAAGTTAAATTGTCTAACATGTTTTCATATTTGACCATTTTAAAATGTTCGAGTTCAAGTCCTGTATTTTTTTTTTAAGGGAAATTATATATATATATATATATATTTGTTGATAGGGTGCTGAGAATCTCACTACTCAACAACATTGAAGGCCGTTGAGATCTAGCTGAGAAATACAGAAATCGTGGGGGATGCCAAATAAACATTCCGAGGAAGTTGGTGCCAACTCAATGGAATTTGATTTAAAAATCTTAATAGGATTAACGGAGAATGACGGTGACTTTAGAGAATCTTTTATTAATCTAGTCAAATATTAAATTTTGAATTTCGAACAATGACATACTTATCCACGACAAGGATATAAACCACATAAAAACCCTTGAGAAATGTTCAGTCAAGAAAAAACTACTAGTTTCGAAAAACACCTATCCTTTGAATAGGAGATGAACCTTTATAAATTTATGTGTTATTTATTTTTTACCACACTCTGACTTTCTATTCTTCCTACAATGGATTAGTTTTACAGCACACATAACCTTCAAATAGAAGATGAACCTTTATAAATCTCTGTATTATTTATTTTTTACTGCACTTTGACTTTCTATCCTTCCTATAATAGATTAGTTTTACAGCACACATATTCGATCCCAGTCTCATTGGGCAAATTTTACCCATCAACAATGTTAACAGTAAAAAGGGCCAAAGCTGTACATTAATAAACACCTAAATTAAAAACCCAAAACAATATCCACTATAAAAACAAAATTATGTAAAAAGAAAAGAAAAAAGAAAATTGTGTGTTGTAATTTAATGGGGTTAGACATCCCAATCATCAGGTAAATCAGCGAAGAAATCCTCGTGACCAAGAATACTCTGATCCCAAAACAGTTCGTCGAGGTCCGGAATGGGCCCTGGAATCACGAAATCAGAGAGCCAGGAATCTTCAGCTCCTTTGACTCTGGAATTGGATTCCGTTGACGAAGAAGAGTAATCGAATTCCTCGGCGGCGGACGGAAAACTTGAATCCTCGCTGTTTTCCTTCCTGCATTCCCCTCCCCATCCTTTGACATTGACCCTTTTGCCCTTCTGCGCCGATCCCCAAGCTGAGGCCGTTCCCGGTCTCTTCGTCAACCTAACCAGATCAGGAGGAGGAAGAGGAAGAGGAGAATGAATTCGCCGTGATTTGGGCTGATCCGCCGCCGGCGGATTTGATTTCGGTGGGTATTTTCTGGGTCTTCCTCTTCCTCTCTTGACGGAAATTGGGTTTTCTTGTTGAGTAATTCCAATGGCGGTGGCGGAGGAGATTTTCCGAGGACGCCCACGGCCAGGACCACCAACTCTCTGTTTCGCCGTCATGTGTGAAAAAATGCCTTTTTTTAATTCGGAATATATAATTTTTTTTTAATCAGGGTTTGAGAATGACGAAGAAAGATTTTTTTTTTTTTTTTTTTATGTTTGAGTGAAAAATTAGAGGTGAAGGGATTATATATATAATTTGTTTCTCTATATTCCTTTTAGGTATCTAAGTACAAGTTAAGCTAGTAAATTTACAATTCGAATTTATCTTTAACAAATTTTAATTTGAATAATTTTTTTTTTTAAACCTTCGACTAAGTAGTAAATCCTAATTTAATAATAAAGAAAATGTAAAATCTGATCAAAATTATATTAAAAATATCTGCAATGTGCATAATTGTGTGATTTCCTTTTACGTGTGTATAATTGTGCAGTTTCCTTTTACGTGTGTAATAAATATCCTTATCCCAATTGAATTTTTAAACGTTATTTTTGAGATAAATTATAAAAGTAAATGTTTGGTTGCAATCTGATATATAACTAGGGATTTGTTTCTTATTAATACAAATCCAAAATAAATTTGTAAACATATATATATATATATATAAGAACTTCAAATTAAAAGGAAAAGAACGCCAAAAAAAAAAAAAAAAAAAAAGGAAACTTCAATTTACGTGGGAAACACTTTTGGGAAATTACCTTTTAAAAACCCAACAAAAATGTAACTGGTACATCCACGTCATTACTTTCCCTTATTATATAATTATTATTAGAAATTACAGATAAGTAAACAAACAAACAAAAATTTATTGAAATTTACTATAAAAAAATAATTTTAAAAAAAAAAAAAAAAAACGTTTCTATGATGTATACAATTAATCTAGAAAATGGGAAAGGATGAGAATTTGTATATTTTTTTGCATACCTATGAAAAAGTGGGCAGGAAAAGGTGGCCTCCAAGCTTCTACTAAACCAAATGTCACTTGCTTTCAGCTCAAGCAACTTTTATAAATCCGAACCGCTAGCAAGTTCAACTTTGTTTCCCATATGCTCTTCGGCTAGAACAATCTCTTCGAATGTGAAAGTAAACTCCGCTCTTCGCTAGGATTTTTTCAAGCATTCTCGCGACAACCCGAAATCCTTGTTGGTAGTGACATTTTGCCTCCAAGGATCATTGTGTAACTTGTGATGCAGAATCTGAAAAAGACCAGAACAACTTGATTTTAAATACGGATAAGTAGACTTGTAAACATGCACAGAAGTTGCAAGTTTACAAGTTCATAAAGTTGGTGACTCTTGTTGTTCAATGTTTACCATAAATCAGGATTTTTTTTTTTTTTCCATATATATTGTGAAAAGTACAAAATAAATGTCATTCGTTTATTGGTGGGCGTTTAAAAAATTTGTTTCGTCATTTGTTGTCATCTACCAATGTAAAGATGACAGTTCACCATATAATCGGTATCAAAAAGTTGAGATCCCCAGCACTACTCAAAATATCGATGCACTTGACTTGGGACGAAAACATACCTGCACAACTGTTGCAAAGACATCGTCTTCAAATAATTGTGAGAATTCGTCTGCCCAATCTGCCTTTCGGCCATAAACAGTTTTTTGCCTCTCAGCTTCAAGCATAAAAGAGTCACGATACAGGAATCTCTGCCAGATTTTCTGCACATTTCCTAGCTTGAACTCTATCTCGGTCTTATTAAATGCCTGGCAGGATGGAAAAGGACACCAATGAATCATCTTAGTCCTTTCAGACTTCAATAAATTTTGTTAATATCAAGTAGGAAAAAAAAAAATTACCCGAAGAACGTTGATCAAGTTTGGAATTTCGTCTTCTCTTAACCGAACAGCAAAGCTTTCATAGTTAAGCACATTCTCATATGGTAAGTAAATCCCATCCTGAACCAGGAACAAAACCGAAGAAACAAGAATGTTAGATTACCTGTTACATTCTCACAAGTTTAAGGAACTAGACTTTCGATGATGGCGTTACGATAAGCAAATCCATAGGGACAAAAACAAGATGTACCTGAATGACCACAGGGATACACCCTTGTAAAATGCTGTCTTCCATGCGTCCACTCCAACCATCTCCGGGAAATACACCGCAGAAAATGGAACTAGCTAAAGCATCGTGATAGTTATCGGAACGTAGGGGGGTGACAATCACATCCTCGGCATGTTGTTTCCCAAGCTTGCCTTCCTTGTTCGGGCTTGATCCAAATTCTTCCGCTAGTTTCTGTCTGATTCCCATGCTGTACCTGCACAAATACCGCCATAAACAAGTCAGAGCCTATGCAACTAATCGCATATTGTACCAAGATATGCAAACTACTTGTAAATTACTTACGTTGCCTCGGGTCTTCCACGCTCATAAGCTGGTCCGAGATTTCCGTTGAAGTAAAAAAGTGTTTTCCGCTTCTCAAGTGGTCTGAAAATATATTTACAAAAAAAGGAATACACCAATATTATTGTTATTTCATCAAGAGAAGCAAGACAATGAATAAGCAAAAGACTCGAAGCAATGAAAGAGCTTTATATCAGAAGTAGACCTAGCCCAAAGTTTTGATTTTAAGGACTCGACATCAGGTCTTTTCCAGGCAGGAAGAACGAGATCTTTATGTGGGTCGAAGCATGGATGGTCGCCTCTTCGAGAAGAAGGAATACTGTCCCAGTTGTCACCCCAATAGGCTGTTGTTGAATGATTATGCTTGGAATTTGTATTACCCCAGTGAACCAACATCATGCTGTTCCAAATCTCCTTCGGGGCATAGCAAGCACCTTCATCCCACGAGAAAAACTGCCTTCAGACATAGAGGCGTCCTTATTAGCATACTAAAAGTAAATGTTACTCAGAATTCACAAATAAAGAATATTAAACAAACAATGATGATAAATTAATAATTAGCATTTTCTCTCCCTATTATTATCGTTCTCTTATTTGCATCGTACCCAAACGTGGTCTCTTCCAGATGAGCGGTTCCAAAAAGGGTATTGTTCAACAATGTGATGATATGCCTTCTTATAGAAATCCAGCGTGAAAGAGCTCCTCAAGCCCCTGTGTTCCTGAAATTTTTTCAAGTGTCCCGTTCATTCTATAGCATTACATAAAGGATATGATACGAAGGGCAGGTGTGTGTGTGAGCGTGCGTGTGCTTGTGCATATGCATGTGTGTGGAAATCTAATAAAGATGAACGGATATCCAGAAAATACTTCACAGAAATCACGTGGAAGACATTAGGTGAAAAAGAGAAATGACAACACAAACCTAAATGTGAAACTGTTTTTAGGATCAAGAAACAAGGTAGAAAGAAAAAGAAGACAAAAAAACAACGAGAAAAAAGAATGAAGCTCTGTATAAATGAATGTAATGTCACAAAGCATACCTCCATGCTCAAGTGAGGAGCATCGTCAGCACGTGTTATAATACACGAATCAAGGACAGGTACAAAGAAAAAATCTGCTTCTTCACCGTTTAAAGTGCGGTGTGGACTGGCTAAGAGACTTTCGTAAAATGCAACCTGCAAAAGAATAGCAACACAACAAAGGAAAAGATCCTGAGCATTTTATAGGATTATGATTTCATTACAAATCTCTGTTCCGGTGCATATATACCTGGGAACCATACAGCTGGTCTGTCCACAAGGTTGCATTATTTTCATCGTAGATTCTGTTTATACACTCGAATTTAAAATGGCGTCCCTACAAGAAATAATTTAAACAAATGAAAAAATCTCCTTCTCTTGACAGGTTAAATACAAATACAAACTACATTCATTCTCACCTCAAGAAGCAGGTTGTTGTAATCCGGTGGCAGATCATAGACGTAAATAAGGGGTCTTTTCTTTTTTACAGTAGCATCGAGTTTGGTAACTTTTTCGGGGAGATGCAAACTATCGGGAACATCAAGTTGAGCAGGGCGAAGCCATTGAGGCCACTCTCCAATGGACGAGACGACAGATGGAACACTGCAATCTATTCCATACCAACCATTGTTGCACTGTAACATTCATAAGCCCAGTTACACAACAGACAACAAACGAATATTCTAGAAAGAGAAAAATATATTTGTATCCACCTGTGCCAATAGTATTCAGTTCAAAACTTGTTTTCCTAACTTCACATTTATGTATAAAAAATAAATTGATGGTTTCTTTTTCCCTCTTCAAGGAAAATCAGATATAGGAAATCGTTTTGGGTGTGAATAAGCATAACAAACCAGTTACCTGACAGAATCCACCACGGCAGTGTCCATGACCTGAGCATTGATTAATGCAAGTACTTGAAACAGGCACTTCGCAAAACCGGCCCCAGAGACCATCATACTTGCAGTCACATTCCTCCTTGAATTGCACCTTGTGGGCATACGCTTCAGCGGGGTCTACATTGCACCATCCTATTTTACTCCCATTTGCTGTGAAAACATCAGTGTCAGGTGTTGACCAATCCGTCAGTTTAGAACCATCTGGTTCAGAAGCTAACCTGGTATAAATGTCAAAACATACCCTTAGTAATGTTGTGTTCCAAAACCAATAACCTATAATGAAAGCCTTCTGAGGATATCTAATCACACTTACTTAATCTGAAAGCCACATGACTCTGCCAAAGGACGATTGGGATACTTTGTGCCTTCCCCACAGAAGCACATTGCTCTTGTCGTGTCACAATGAGCAGTACAGATCGAAACAACCCATCTACCGTGTGGAAGATTCGGTAACGTCGGGTAGTTGCACTTCAACTCCAGTCTCTCAGAGCATCCTTCTCCTGCGATTTTAGCAGATTTTATAAAGCCAATGAGGATATCATCATAGATCTTTCAATACAACCAGATAAAGTATAACTGAATATCATCCTTCTTATTGGACAATTCATTCTAAATTGAGAAAGGAAGACAAAAATAAAATTACCGACCGCTATATCCATGAAAGCACCAACATTGTCCCAATTCACGATTACAAACCCCTTGGCCAGAACAATCATTTTTGCAGCCATTGCCACTTATAATCTGTCAACCAAACAACAAGTTTAGCAGAAGCCAACCATAAGAGGCTTGCAATTAACAAAAGGAAAAACCGAAAATTTGCTCATTAAACAGCACATCAAATTTTGTTAAGTATTCAATAGACAACTCGTATCACCTCCACAATGTCGACTTCCTTAGCAACCGAATCACAACCAGAGAGCCACCGTCCGATCTCAGCCTTCCACGGAGCACCTCGATAAACCACCGCATTGTGCAAGTCAGCGGGAAACTGACGATCTAGATCAATAGTCGGTTGTCGACTTTGACTTTCCTTAGCAGGATCCGTTTTAACTAAAGCCGATCCCTTAACAGGAACACAAGAAGTCTGGACTTGCCTAAAGTAACCAAACGGCGGCACCAGAGGAAACAAGAAGAGATGAACTACCGAAAAGAGTGCGAAAACCGAAGCAATGGTTGCAATCAGAGACCAAGACAATCTCCATTTCTGAATAGATAACATTTCTATTCAAAACCCTCTCCCTCGT
>JAFMPE010098751.1:321-13714 GCA_024759925.1 Ficus religiosa
TGGTAATTCGATATATTACCAACAGCCTAGGAGTATTTTATGTTTGCTCAAAATAATCATACAATCAACAAATGAAAATAAATAGGACACAACTTATTAAACACGAATAACTTCCTCTTATTAATATCAAAATGTCATATTTACAGAAAATCCTTAATATTGATTTTCTATCCTTAGGACACACTGTATATAGAATTGTAAATGAGTTTAAAAGTATTTTTGCTACTAGTCCCAATAATTAACCTTTTAGAATAGAACTCCAAAAACCCAATCATTAAATTAAAAAAAAAAAAAAAAAAAATCAACAACAACAACAACAACAAATGGCTGTTTCCCGTTTTGAAAAAGAAGCATGTAAAGGATTAAGAAATGACCAAGACAAGTTAACATCAAAAGCAGTTGGAACTAAGAATTGCGGTTGCTAACAAGATGGGCTGAATCCCTTTCAATGATTTTGCCTTGATTATCAAGTATATCAACGGCAGGAGGCTGAAAGGTTACTAGGAAACCATGCCCAATATATATTTTTTTAAACCAATTCTCTGATTTAATCATTTTCCTAAGGCCATTGTTGAACCATTTCCTATCTACTTAATTAAAATACTTTTAGGTTCACAAAAATGCCCTAAAAACTAAAACAAATTTGTCATTATAACATAACAAGTCCCTTATCAAGACTATGACAGACTACAACAAAACAAAAACACACACACACACATATATGTATATGTATATAGTACAATTAGTTGAACCAAATCTTGGCTGAGTATGACCTCAAAGCTGGCTGTCCAAATCCAAAGGGGCATTTCAGAGACTTTGATTCATACGGTTAGACGTTATTTTGATTGTATATTAATATAATCTAACTTCAATATCACTCTAAAATCAAGCTTGGCCAGCCGCAGCTCTAGGGGTGATCAAGCAGTGCTAAAATGTTGTTGAAGGTGGTAATATATATTCTTACTCAATCTCCTAATTAACCAAACATGGTAAACACTAGCCAACTTTTCTTGGTATATAAAAACCTTCTCATTTGGACCTTTCTCTTCATCTAAATAACTATTTCTAAGTAGTATATTGAGAAGCAAGTTTCAAAGTGAGAATATAAATATATACATACATACATGGCTTGCAGCTTTTTTTCATCGACACCAGCTTTTTCTAAAGCCATCTTCTTTACATTTTGTGCCATCTTGTGGGGGTTACCAGAGTTGGCGTTTGCAAAGCATGCAGGAATCACCAGGCACTACAAGTTTGATGTGTGTGTTTTGCTTTACATAGAAACAAACTTTGATGTTGTCAATTTATGCACTAGCACATTCATCAAAAAATAAAATAAAATAAGAGAAAGAAAGAAAGAAAGAAAGAAAAAGTGGTAGTAATAATAATAATAATAATGATAAAAGTTATACACTAGTTATGTGTGTGGGCCTTATCTAGAGGCTTACATAAGTTCTCTCTAAATACAAATGTCTCGGAATGCAGCGTTCTTATATAGAGAAAGGTGCTTTCACATTTCTTAAACCAAAATTGGTGGGGGGAGGAAATGTTCTCTTTTCTAGGATACTCTTAAGAAAAAATTTAGTGGAGATAGGGTGGGGCCTGTTACTCAGAGGATTAGAACATAGCTATGAACCATGGTGTCGGGGCTTCAAATCCCTCCTTGCTCGCAATGGGCCAAAAAGGAAAGGCCTTTCCCTTTAGTGATAGGAAAATCATGATCGGGATTGCACACCAAAAGTTATGAAATTTTATTTGTGTATTTATTTATTTTAACTAAGTTGATCTTATACTATTCTATTTTTAAAATTTGGTTTGCAGATCAAGTTACAAAAAGTGACAAGACTGTGCCAAACAAAGAGCATTGTGACTGTCAATGGACAGTTTCCAGGGCCTCGGATCATAGCAAGAGAAGGAGACAGACTTCTAATCAAGGTTGCTAATCATGTTCCCAACAGTATAACCATTCATTGGTAAGAAACTAAAACTTCCACTGTGGTCAAGTTTAGTGTTGTCTATTTTGCAAATTGTTTAAGCCTTGTGTTTGCATGTGAAAATAGGCATGGAATCCGACAACTAAGAAGCGGATGGGCCGATGGACCTGCATATGTTACGCAGTGTCCGATTCAAACAGGGCAAACCTATCTCTACAACTTTACTGTTACCGGCCAACGGGGCACCTTGTTCTGACATGCTCATATCTCATGGCTTCGAGCAACTGTCTACGGTCCCATTGTCATTCTCCCCAAAAGACACGTCCCTTACCCATTTCCCCAACCCTTCAAGGAAGTTCCTATTGTTTTTGGTAAATACAAAGTTTTCTTTATAACAGCGAAGAAAAGGAAAAAAATCACAGATTTATTAAAATCACACACTGTCACGTGATACTATATTATGTGAGTTATAAATGAATACAAATTTGAAAATATAGTTTAGTTTATGACAGTTGCTTCAAATTGTAGGAGAATGGTGGAAAGCAGATACAGAGAAAGTAATCAACCAAGCTCTGAAAACAGGATTGGCACCAAATGTCTCAGATGCCTACACCATGAATGGTCTTCCAGGACCTCTCTATAACTGCTCAGCCAAAGGTAATGTCCTTCATACTAAGTAGATGTACTATTTGCAAATCGTCTCCTGTGTCTCCTTATTCCTATCCACTTCATGACTATTCAATAATGTCAGGAAATATAAATTAACAATGTGTATATAATTATAATTATTATACCATATCAATTAAAAAGTCATGTTATTTAACTACATGTCATAAAGTCCTACATTTAGACTAGCTAACTCCAATGTTTTACCCGTCACTTCTTAGAAATTGGACAAAAATGACGCATCTCAACATTTGGCATACAGATACATTCAAACTCAAGGTGAAGCCAGGAAAAACCTATCTCCTACGTCTAATCAATGCTGCACTCAATGCCGAGTTGTTCTTCAGCGTAGCCAATCACACGCTGATAGTTGTCGAAGCTGACGCAGTCTATGTAAAGCCTTTCAAAACTCAAACTGTACTCATCACACCAGGGCAAACCACCAACGTCCTTTTAAGAACCAAGCCCAAAGCCCCCATTGCCACCTTCGTCATGGCGGCTCGGCCCTATGTCTCAGGCCCGGGCTCTTTCGACAATTCGACAACCACGGGCCTACTCTAATACGAGAAGGCCTCAGGCCCAAACGACAAGAAGAAGAAGAAGAAGAGCGAAAACAATAAACTTCCTCTTGTGAGACCAGTACTTCCCAAGCTCAACGACACGTCGTTTTCATTTAAGTACAACCAGAAAATACATAGCTTGGCCAATGCAAAGTTCCCTGCAAAAGTCTCAAGAACAGTGGACAGAAAGTTCTTCTTCACTGTTGGGCTGGGCTTGGGCCCATGCTCAAAGAGACAAGCCTGCCAAGGCCCAAACAATACAAGGGTCTTGGCAGCCATTAACAATATTAGCTTTGTCTTGCCCAACACGGCCCTTTTACAGGCCCATTTCTTCAACAAGACCAAAGGGGTGTACACAAGAGATTTCCCGGCCAACCCACCGTTCAAATTTAATTACACTGGAAATCCACCAAGCAATATATTAGTGAACAAACGGACAAAGGTGGTGGTACTTCCCTATGAGACTAGTGTAGAGTTGGTTTTGCAAGACACAAGTATTATTGGGGCAGAAAGTCACCCACTTCACTTGCATGGTTTCAATTTCTTTGTGGTGGGAAGGGGTTCTGGAAACTTTGATGCAAATAAGGATCCGGCCAAATTCAATCTTGTCGATCCTGCCGAGAGGAACACCATAGGAGTACCGTCCGGCGGGTGGGTCGCAATACGGTTCCGTGCCGACAATCCAGGTTAGTAAATTTTTGTTGTTTTAGATTGTCGGAACAATGATGAGAAACTTTAAATTTTAAAATGTGACTGAGACCGAGCCAAAAAA
Source organism: Ficus religiosa (assembly GCA_024759925.1). Taxonomy (NCBI): domain Eukaryota; kingdom Viridiplantae; phylum Streptophyta; class Magnoliopsida; order Rosales; family Moraceae; genus Ficus; species Ficus religiosa. The sequence continues at coordinate 4,254 of JAFMPE010098751.1, forward strand.
TCTTTTTAGAGGAAAAAGGTTAATTAAGATTTTGAACAAAAATGATAGTGCAAATCTAGTCATACCAAGCTATCCCCTCCCATTTCTTTGATCTCCTTTTATTTTAATATCTGAAGTCCAAAATAAATGAACATCAGTTTATTTGGCTTCTTCTTTTTTCTTTTTTCTTCTTCTTCTTCTTCTTCTTCTTTTTTTTTTTTTTCAAATATAAAACGATGCAATATACTAAAAGCAAAAACCTATAACCTAGTTGAAAATTTCAAGAGCAACTATGCAAAGTTGGGATTTAATAATCTTAGGAGAGAAAAATAGGGGGAAAAAAAAGGTGAAATATGAATCAACGGAAAGCTCCGTGCCTCTTTGGGCTCAGGTTGGCTCCGCTCACTAAATGTGATGCCATGTTGCAAAAGAACTGAATTCATATTTTTTTATGCTAACATTTTTCAAAATTTTAACTGAAAATGGTATTTTCAAACATTATTAAAATAAAAGACGGATTAAACAGGACAATAAGAATATTAAAATTATAATGGATGGTGAAATGTAGTGAGTCTAATAGGATTCTTTTTGTTTGGAACCAAATGATGCAATAGTGTGGTTCATGCACTGTCACTTGGAAGTTCACACTAGCTGGGGTTTGAAGATGGCTTGGGTTGTGTTGGACGGAAAGCAGCCTCATCAAAAGCTTCCTCCTCCACCGTCCGATCTTCCCAAATGTTAATTTGAAAGTTTTCCACTCTTTACTATTTTTTTTTTTTTTTTTCAAAAATGGGATTTATTTTCTTTTGTTGAATGGACCAAAGAGGGTGGTCATGCAAATTGCAAAAAGGATTGAAGGCTCTTAGGGACGGGGAAAAAATGATAGGCGTTCAGAAAGGTTATCTTCATTATTACCTTGTTCAATTTTTTCTTTTCTTGGAAGGTAATCTTCAAATGTTTTCTTAGATGTAATCTCTTCTCTGTTCTTTGAAATGAAAAGACAGCAATATCGATCTCAGTCAGTGTATTGGAGAAGTACTTTTTTTTTTTTTTTTTTGGGAAAAGTCTATTCATTTTTTTTTAAACTAATAGATAAATGGAGACAGTGTGTAGTAATTATTAAGAAATAATATTAGCGACATTAATTTTAATATTAATTTTTAATAACAACTTATATGATATATGAATTGTGAATTTTTATGGGTATTTTAAAAGCGCCAGGCCAATTAAAATCAAAGGAATGCATCTACAAGATAAAAAGAAAAAAAAAATCAACCAATAAAAAGTCAAGATTGAAAAGTTAGAAGTGGAATTTGTATATCTAATATTACCCATTATTGAATATTATAGTTATCTAATGATTAAAAGCCACGTACACACACACACACATAATATGTAGAGTATAGACTGGGTTGAGAGTTTTCGTTTTCTTTTGTCTGAAGAAAAGACTTTTGGAAATTAAAACAAATATTGAATAAGGTCTGGAGTACTGAAATTTTTGGAGGTCGTCTTTCGTAAAGACCGATAAGTTTGACAAAAGACTAAATTAGAGAGAGAGAGAGAGAGAGAGAGAGAGAAAGAGAGAAACCAAATCGTCTAATACAAAAATGACCAAAGACTAGGTACTCCAATACGGACGGCAGTGAAAATGTACGTGGAGTAGACGCTTGGAAATTACTGAGATCAGGTCCGAGAAAGTTTTAAGCATTAGGATTCTGAATTTTGATCACAATTATTATTTGACGCTAAGAAATATGCTCCACTATTAAAAAAAAAAAAATTCCTGCCCAAACATAGAGATATACTCCAATAATTCAAAAAGCAAATCCAAATTTTCTTTTACACTTTTGGTACCACTAATGTACTTTTAGTGCTACTCTTCTTTCTTTAGTTTTTCGTATTATGGATCTTGGTTCGCGCTTTATGGCATTTGCCCTCTTTTATTCTGTCCAAAATGGAAAAAGAGACGGGTACTCGGCTGACTGCTGCATCTTGGGGGGGAGGGGATTGTGGGAACCGTCCAGTACATCATAATTTGTTGGAGGTGGAATTTTCTCAAACCGTGATGACATGATTATATAATCAAAGATGGCCTAAGGTGTGGATTTTGGCCAAATTTTGAGCTTTTTTTCTTTTAAATAAATAAGGATAGGATCAGATATCTGGATCAATAAGGTACATCCCAACAACCACAACTTAATAACAATTAAATGGTAAGAGTAATATTAAAGATATCAATTCTAATTTCAATTTTAAAGTCTCAATTCACTTGTTTTTATACCACTAATGGTCTGATGGCATAGCGATAACAAAAAGACCTACTAATTAAAGTTCTCTTATCTAATATCCGGGAATCAAATCTCACTGTCCGTTGTAAGGCAATTATACCTCTTTAATGGCTTGCCAAGTTAGAGTGGGCCTTGATGATTTTAGACTCCCTGATTGTTAGGTGAAAAAGCATGGACCATATCATTTTGTTTATCTATGCTACAGATACATTCTCATAATGACATTGATCGAAGAGCGTGAAGATACCACTGATCTCCTTTTTTATTAGCAAAAAAAAAAAACTCACTTGTTTTTATTTGTCAATACGATTAATTGATCTAACAATCCTTTAAATACTTACAAATAAAGGAATAATAACTCACATACTAAATAAGTTGATGCTTAAAAATTAGAATTAAATAAGTTGATTTACCTAGCATTTTTTCAATAATAAACTAATAAATGCCTATACTAACGGTTAATAGAAGATTAACAAATGTAATAGATAATTTAAAAAAATATTATTGTCATAGATGACTTTGATATCCTCCACGAGAAGTAATCTTCTTCTTCTTCTTCATTCATTTTTTTTTTTTTCCCCTTGAAGGGCATATTCATTTACCAAATAGAGTCACAAGAGCAATAATGTCCAAAATACAATCTTTAGTTCTCGGATTAGGATCCCTTCAGGTGGAGCTGCGAATAGTAATTCGAGTCTTGCGACTTGCGGTGATATTTTCAGGATGAGTTCTTTTGGTATCATTAATGCAATATAGATATACATATATACATTTTTGCTTTCTCGATAGGACTAGAAAAAGCTCTGAATTGAAAGTGACCTTACTTATGTTGTTAGCCATTTAATGCCCTGTGCAAATATAAGACTAGATGGTGGATATGGTTTTACAGGTTTCGCATATATATATTTATAAGGAAACAAGGTTGCAGATATATATATATATATATATATATATGGAGGGACTTCCATTTTGCATGTTTTGTTAACACTATAACATGAGAGTGGAAAAGGTACTATTTTTTCCTTTCTCGAGATTTTTCTTTTGGGTTTTATCGAAAAAGGTTTTTAAGTAGGCCTTTTATTTAAAAAAGTAGATCATATTGCCGCTTTTTCCTATGCCCGTAAAGATGGTTTCACAACTTGGCTGCAGATTTTTTTAGGGTATTGTTATGCATTAAGTTTATTCCTTTTGGTTTATTGCTGTTTTGTGATTTGTTTTTATGGACTTTTAATTTGTACTTTCTTTCTTTATTTAATAAAAATTGGGTTGGGGATGTGATAAAGGATTAAGTAGTTAGGTGCTTGTATGACTGTGATATGAACTAGTTACTTTTGACATCAGTTATTCATTCCACATTTAAAAAAAAAAAAAAAATTTAAGCCTATGTTTGGTGAATAAGTTTAACTCAAACTCAACTCAAATTTTTCATCGCAATTTTTTTCTTTTTCTGAACCGTCAACAAAATTTATAACTACTTTTTAAAAAAGTCAACTCAACTCAAATTTAAAAATTTCATCTCATCTCAAACTCAACTCAAACACCAAACGAATCCTAAAATAAAAAATTAAATAAAATCCCCTAACTAGAAGTGTCATAAATATTACATCTCATTTCAAATGAGTTTTTAAATTAATTTCATTTGAAAGAAAATTCTTATATGCAACGTGATTACTAGAGATTCCAACTTCATGTTCCCAAGTTGTAGAGAACAACTACAGGAAAAATGGTTGTTTGCAACTAAAAAATTGGTGACAAATTTATTTATTTTGGTCGCAAAAAGTTTTTTTGCGACCACAATTTTGGTCGCTGGGTGGTCGCAATAGCTTGGTTGTAGAAAGTTTTCTTTGCAACCAAATTTTGGTCGCCAAAAAACACGTCTTTCTATAACCAAAACTTTAGTTACCGAAAGTTAATTATTTGATCGCCAAATGTTCATGATTTTGCTATCATAAGCAACCAAATGATTCTTTTGTGATCAAATATGACATGTTTTACTATCAAATAGTTGGTCGCAACAAGGTGCTGCGCGACCAAAATATTTGGTCACAAAAAAGTTGACATTTTAGTTACCAACTTGTGATTGCGTAAAGACTTTAATTTGGACACCATTTAAGTCATGCCAATGAACATGACTCATAGAAATAGAACTTTTTGCAACCAAAATTTGGTCGCCCAAAGTTTTTATTTTTATTTTTATTTTTTTGCAACCAAAAAATCATGGTGGTTGAAACTCATTTCGTTCTAAACCTATTAGAAGTTTTAGTAACTAAATATTTGGTTGCTAATTGTGTAACAACTTTTCATTAAAAATAATTGTAAAAAAAAAAAAAAATGAACTTGAGTAGAATAAATTACATTATTTGGTGTAAATACTATCAGTAATTTTATAGTGAACCAAACTAATATTCAAATTTCATCTATACTCTATTTGTAAAGTATTTCATAGGAACGTCTAAAATAGCTGAAATTTAATCACCACCAACTTGTATACATAAGCCCATTTGGTTTGATTTTTTCCTTTTCCTATTCTTTCACCCAAGTAAAACTATCGTTGGAAGATTCTAAATCAGAAGCACGTCCATCAATTTCAATCCAATCATCATCCATAAGAATTTGAGAAAATCTGTAAGGGTAGCATAATAATTCTTGTTAGATTATCATCATTAAATTTACTTAAAAGAAAAACGAATAACTAACAGTTTTGCAAAGAAGATCTTATTAATTAACAAAAGCAACATAATCTATAGGCAAAGGTAACTTGTAAATAATAGCCTGTGTCAACCTCTCAAGCGTAAATGCTGACATATACTTACCTGTTTGTATGCTATATGCATGAATGGCAACATTAATGAAATAACTCGTAGCAAGCGGTAGATGTTGATAGTACTAAAATAGTTTTCCACTTTGCAACATGAATTAACCATTGAACCAAGCAGTCCAATAATAGGTTATAAGCATCAGCTTGGAGAACTTCTTGTTTAATGTTTTGGGTGTGAGTGCACAATATCAGTGCAAAATGGTAATTGAGCAGAAATCAAGGATTTACCAAAGGCGATGACATTATGCATATATTGACAAAACCCATCCGAAAAAAAAAAAAGGAATCATATGCATTTACACAAATTGTCTCAATTAGAATGCAAAAACAAGAAATTAAGCTTTAGTTTGTTCCATTACCAATCTTGATGTAGTTTGCTAACCAAATTACAATGATCCATTCAAAATTCACATTTCCTTTATGTTATTGGCAACCAATTATAAAGCTAAAAAAAAATCATAAGGGATAAAAGAAGATAAATCAATACCAGTACAAGGCAAGAAATCTCTCCCTGCCATGCTTTCTCACATCGATGATTTCCTGGAACTCTATTTTCCGTAAAAATAAAAAATAAAAAAAAATAAGCATTATATGATAGTGCAAAGAAAACAGGAAACACGAGAAATCACAATAGAATCAACAAACCAAAAACCAAAAGGAAAAAAATTGAGATTATATATAAAAGAACGCATGATGCAGTGACCTATTTTTTCTTTAAATAAGATGGCGAACCTGAAAAGTGGAGTTGATCAAAGAGAGTCAATAACGAGCAAGAAAATCTGGCTATTTTAATTCCACTTGCTCTTCCTGGTGCCAGAATAGGTAAGGGCTCTAATAACCCACTCTTCATCAAAACCAGAAAAAAAAAAAAAAAAAAAACCCACTCTTCATCGTTCTCTATGAAATTTTGTTACTCCAAGGTCTTCTCTGTCAATGTACAAGTCCAACTAGTAGTGATAGAGGAAGAGGCTCCAGAGCAATGAATCAAAATAAGAATACAAAGATTATCGTTAACGTTGGCGTGTGTTAAATCAAAATAAAAATGTAACCTTTGTTTTCTTTAAATAAGAAGCTATCTCATGGATGTCTATCCCTTTCCGTTTTCAATTTGTTCCATGTGCACTTGTTGTCCTAACTACAGTAAACAAAAGGAAACATAAAAGAGAATCCATACCCACGAAGTCACCTTTTGAAGCAAACAAAAAGAAAAATCAAATCATCCCACAAAGTAATCTTTTCTAGAAAAATGGGAAAAAAAAAAAAAAATCTACCATCCAATAGCAAACCATGGTGACTAAAGTCTATTCCATTGATTAAACATAGAGAGATCCAAAAGCTTAGCAAACTAAGTACAAACTTACAGAGAGATCTGATATTATAAGATGAATCGAGATGATAGTGGTTCCGAAACTTTGTACTTCTTAATCTGGACACGAAACCATTACCACCTGAACAATTTTTCAATTCATCAAAAGGAGAATTTAACAATCAGACTTTGTTAATAGTAATATTATTTGGAGATTAGGATTAACAACGAATTTGTTCAATTCCGATTTCCAAACACAAATATCAAACAGATTAATCAATACAACAAAGAAAACCAAATCTGAAAATTGGGATTGAAAGCGGAAATCCTACCTGAAACATTTGGGCCAGAGACGGCAAGTGCAGAGGAAACATGGAGAGTTCTAAACAGGTTGAGAGAGGCAGAGACTAGAGAAAGAGAGAGAGAGGATCAGAAATCCTTGGCTTACCTTTCTTTTCTCCGCTCTCTCACTTGGACGGCAATCCTCCTCTATTGACCACTTCACTCATTTCCCTCCAACAGCTCTGAAACGTGGAGAGTTCTAAATGCTCTCTTCTTGAAAACAAAACAAACACAAACATAAACACAAAAACAAAACAAAAAACAAAACAAAAGAATTAACTTCCAAAACTTAAAAAAAAAAGATTAAAATAAAAAAGAAACCCTAGGAGCAACTAAGACAGCGGGGTGGTGGTAGAGCAAGTGCTGCATCATGGCCTGCTATTTGAGCCTTGAGTTCTATGGTTACAGTAGCAAGAACTTTTAAAATGGAAAAAAAAAAAAAAAATTTGAAAGAACAAAAGTTAAATCAAAGGAATTTAAGAATAGAAAAGAAAAGGAGCAAAAAAGTTTTTTTAATTAAAAAAAAAAAAGAAAAACAGAAAACCCTCATAACAGAGAGGGCGAGAACGGAACGAGAACAAGAGATTTGGATTTAAGGACTTAATCTCTTCATAGTTCAAACCAACGGAAGTTTTATTTTGTGAAGGTTTTTTTTTTTTTTTTTTTTTTGTTGGGGGGGGGGGGTCTTTTGTGGCAGGTTTGATGCACTTTTCTTCAAATATTTCTTCCTTTTGGAGGCAAAAATAAGTGCCAACTTCACTGAAATTTCTTTACTCCAATATTAATTATAATATTTTTTTAAAATTATTATATTTGTTCAGTAATATTTAATTCTTTTTAATTTTAAAATATAAAGAGAATTTGATACTTTCAACTATAAATCAAGGTGCTTCTAAATTTATTTATTAAAAAAAAGTGCTTCTAAATATTTTATATTCTACGTTAGAGCATTATACTTTTTTTAAATATTAAGCATTTATATTAGAGATAACTATATAACAAGCAAAATAAAAAGGATTTTTCCGCAAAATTATGAAAAATAAAAAGTTGAGAAAGTTAAACACATGCATATATATTGAATTCATTATATTATATTAGTTAACTAATCTAATACTCATAGGAATAATGTAAAATATTTTTTTGGGAGTGACAAAATAACTTTTTAAGTTATCAGCTCTATTAGAAAACACATGTTATTAAAAGTTGCACCTATCAAGTTTGAGTTTCAAGATTTGTAATCATAATTCAAATCACTTCAAGTTTTAAATTAGGATTATTTAAAAAATGGGGTGGAGGGAGGTTAGAGTTTCTTTTTTGTCTCTAACTTTAAAATTTTCAATGATCTTCTATAGTTTTTTTTTCAAATATAAAAACATATTTTACAACTTTGTCCTTTATTTGCCCCCCTTAAAATTCTTTTGGTTATTATTTATATATTCTATCATAAATTTTGATTTTTCAAGTATTAGTGTTTACAATGTAACAACTCAAATAAACTGAAATCAACTATACTATTACAAAATTTCACAATTTTTTGAACTCTAAACTTCAAAATTAATTAAACTCTATATAGTCATTTCATGGAGGCAAAAAGAAAAAAAAAGAAAGAAAAAAAAAAAAAGAAGAAGATACAAAGACACAAATAGAAAAAGATGGTGAAAGATTTAAGCACTGTAGTTTTGGAACAAACTTTTATTCAGTTCATGCTCCCTCTGAAAAAAATTTGTCTGATTCTGTCACTTATTAGAAACTAGCACATGGTACATAATCTATGAGATGCAGAAGGTGTCCCTTTGTTTATGTAAAAACTTTGCACCTTTTACTTTTTAAATTTGCTTTTGCTTTTTGTTATTTGTAGAACACAATTAATGAGAAAATATCCCAAATATTCATTAAAATCATAAAAGCCAGCAAACATCAAAAAACATACACCAAAATACAAGAAAAAATCCCCAAAAATTACAGTGAGATGACATCTAACGTTGAAGATCTAATCTGAACCGTCATTGTCATGCACGGAAGAGATTCGATAGTTATTAGCTAAAGACATTTAATTCACGTTTGATGTTAATTTTTTTAGTTATTTAATGAATAGTACTAGAGACACCAGCTATATTCACAACTTTTTCAGTATCAACTTATGCACTAATTGGTATATTTTCAGTGTTAACTTTCATTGGTATATGCAATGAATAGTATTAGAGACACTAATTAACGTTTGAGATAACTTTTTCAGTGTTAGATTTTCATTGGTATATGAATACTTAGCAATAAAATAACGATAACTTATATACTACATATGTTGGTACTTAAAAGTTGGGATTAGAATTGATGTTTCTAGCATTTCTTATGTAATGGTTGTTTTTCTTTGACAATTATATTTTCTTTCCCAGACTATATTTACTTCCGTAATTAGGTTGATATTTATGCACTTAGTGCTCGTTTGGAGCAACATCTCCGGATGGTAATTTATCATCTTAATTTCATATTATCAATTCTACATCAAACTATCTCTCTCTTCCATTTTCCAAAAAAAAAAAAACTCAATATTTAAAAGTTCATAACTTTCTCATTTCATATCGAAAGAATATGATTTTTATGTTAAAATTGTAATGACCAAAATTTTCACGAACTCATGATTTTCTTGTACCTAAGAAATCTAAAGTTCGTATCATGTGTTTATGTGAATTTTTATGAAAATTATGAATATTAATACAAAATTCATAAT
>JAFMPE010098862.1:1398-14789 GCA_024759925.1 Ficus religiosa
TTCAAAGGGTTTGGAAGTAACAAGAATGATCATTTAGGGATTATGATAGTAGTGATGGAATAATGAGCACAATGTGATTTTTGAAGGACCAACTTGTATCCTTTTTAAGAATTCGGAGTCATTACATCTACCCAAAAAAAAAAAAAAAAGAAAGAAAGAAAGAAATTGGGAAGATCAAAATATCATATAAATAAAGAGTTCCAAGACCAATAAAATAAAATAAAATAAAGTTACATATATGCATGACAATGAGACGGGTACAAGACGGGGTGGTCTTCTCACCAATTTCCTGTGTGGAGAAAAACAATATCCATCCCTGTTTCATTAACCCATTTAAGTTGACGAGACTGTAGTTGGTTTCTCTGTCACAAATTCGGGATAATCTCGGGTTCCTCATTTACCAGAATAATTGGTTTTGTTATTTGTTTTTTTAATGATACAAATGAATAAATAAATAAATAGTAATAAATAAATAAAAAAAGGGAGAAGAAATAAAATTATTATATATACTAAAAGGATGTAATATTTCACTGTTCAGTGAACAATGATTTTTGTTTTTGTTTTTGTTTTTGTTTTTAAAATTTTTGATGATTTGCTACAGTAAAAGATGTACTATTAATATTTCACTGTTCAGTGCACAGTGATTTTTGTTTTTTTGTTTTTATTCTTAATGCTTTGCTACAGTAAAATGATGTAATATTTTACTGTTTAATTAACAGTGATTTTTGTTTTTTTTTTCTTTTTAATTTTTGATGCTTTTGTTATAGTATTGTATAGTAATGTATAGTATTTTTTGCCATAGTAATGCACAGTAGCTGCTTTTTCTACAGTAAATTACCGATTTTGCCCCTATCCTATGTGTTGATTTTGGCTTATCTACAGTGGAATGACGGTTTTGTCCTCACATATTTTATTGTTCTGTCTACAGTACAGAGACTTTTTTGCCCCTCTGATTTAGTTAGTTTTCTTTCATCCACAGTGAGTTGACATTTTTACCTATATTATGCAGAAATGGTCGGCTGCCCACACAGTATAATTACTGTTTTATGCCTCTTTTTTAGTTTATTTTCTTTTTCTTACAGTGTATTATCGGTTTTACCCTTATTTAGAGTTTGTTTTTTTTTTCTTAATATTGTTTTTGCCTTTTTTTTTGGACGCTAATTTTATACATTAGATTCCGATCTATTATTGTATTATGTTTTTGCTCACTTTGCCTTTTTTTAAACGATTTTTTATTTTAAATTTTTAATCTTTATTTCAGATTTTTTTTCTTGGTTTTTTTTTTTTGTGTGTCTTTTTTGTTTCTTTTGTTCTATTTTTAAAAGAACCTTTTTTTTTTTAAGGATTCTGCCTGCAATTTTTTTTTTGTCTTTTTTGTTTGTTTTGTTTTATATTTTAAAAATCCTCTTTTTTTTTTTTTTTTAAGTTTTTGCATGCATATAACCTGATAAAAATTTGTTTTTTTTTTAAATAGTAAAAAAAGGAGAAAATTGGATATATATTTTATTTTGTTATAATTTTTTTGTTAGGATTAGTTTTTTCCGATTCTTTTGAGTCTAAAGATTTTTGTTCTTTTTTTTTTGTTTTTTGTTTTATTTTTGTTTTAATTTTTTTCTTTAAATGAGTATGACTACAGAAATTTTTTTTCTTTTTTGCTTTTGTTTTCGTTTTTATTATTGTTAGTACTATTATCATTTTGATTTTGCATCTTCACTGTTGGGAGAGATTTTGAGAAGAATTATACTCATTATAATTATAATATTTATCTTAACCAACTGTTTTTATTATATAATACTTAGTTTATTTATTTATTTTTTTCCTTCCTTCACCGTGCAATGCACGGGTATTAAACTTGTATCAACTATAGGAGCATTGAGAGGCTACAGTTGTGGGAGTTGGGGAAGACAAAGATGTTGGAGAATGAGAAGAAAGGGAGAGAAAAAAGAAAAGTAGCCGGAGGCAAATGAAAACAAAAAAAAAAAAAAAAGAAGATATGCGATCGATTTCAGTTAGGGATCGACTCACCACTATCAAAATTGTCCACCGATCGTTCATGCATTCTACAGTTTGGTTTCACTAACCAACCGTGTTGTTGGCCACTCTTATGCATAATATATTTGGTACAAAAATAATACATAATTAAACATGACAGATAAACGGGTATGGTTCATTTACATTAACATCTTAATTGAAGTAAAGATAAAGAAATGACTTGATAAATAGAAAATAAACATAAGACAACATAAGTGTACAAAATAAAATTTCGTGTAATCCAAGGAAAATCCTTTGATCCTTTGATTTGATTCAAAGGGTTCTTTCTGAATTACATACCTGATTATAATAAACTTTCAATTTATTTTACTTAAACTTAGGAGAAGAAAAACAGATTTATTTTTAAGTGTCGAACAAACACTTTTTAAAATCACATGATTGATTTATATTTGCTTTTTTGGTTTATTCACAAAAATGATGGATACAAAGAATTAGATAGAAGAATTTTGATTTTGTCAACATTGATTTATGTTTGCTTTTTTGGTTTATTCACAAAAATGATGGATACAAAGAATTAGATAGAATAATTTCGATTTTGTCAACTGATAACGCGAAAACAAAATCTGGATAAATACCGTCCCCGTCCCTTAAATCCGCTACAAGTTAAAATTTTTTGATACATTTTCAAAGTCGAATATGTTTAAATCGTGTTCCTTGTGCTGATTTAAGACTGGTCCTTCCAAGTAAATGAGCTGACCGATGAAATAAATTGTCATAAGCAGTTGCACTTTAGTAAATATGGACACAATGAGGGGCAGTTTAGTAAGTTAAACGACAAGATTTTGCCTTCTCCGACACGTACAATTTTTTGGTGCGAGGGGAATTCTATACAATTTCCTCATACAAAACCACCATTAGGATAATTCCCTCCCTCTCTCTCTCTCTATCTCTCTCTCTCTCTCCGCGTCAACTGTGCTTTTGGATTTTTCTTTTTCGGTTTGTCAGAGAATTTCTCTCTCTCCCTCTCTCTCCTCAGTTTCTTCTCCGGAGTCGCTTTTCCTTTCTCTCTCATCGCTCCTCTCATTTCTTCGGTTTCGCATTTTTCAGGTATTGAAATCGCATTTCTTTTTTATTTTTTAAAATTTTTTTCCGATTTCTTATATTCAACATTTTCTGTATTTTCCCTCTATTCTGAGTTCTGACTTTGAGCTCTGTAATCTCTCTAAGCATCACAGTCAAACCCCTAATTCCCTCTCGCATTGCCGGAAAATCTGGGCTTCCGACCACTGCAGATATCCCGCGGCTCCCGTGGAGATCGGTCGGTAACAACTCCTCAGCATTTTGCTCTTTATCTATTTTGATGTCCTTATTTTTTGTTTAATGTGAGTTCTGTTCTTGTTGTTTTTGCGAATTATTTTCAGTTTGCATGTACTTCTGTCCTTGTTTTTTTTTATAGATAATTTGTTTTTGTTTTTTCTGGGTTTTTACTCTTTAGTTTAGCAACAGATTTCTGCATGCAAAATTGGTTTTTTTTGGGTTAATGAAGTATGAACAATTTACAATTTCTGGGGTTTTTTTTTGTAGGTTAAGAATTTCTTGAATTTTGAGAATTTTCCTAGTGAGAATGCTTAGTTTTGCGTGTTCTCGTTATTCTCGATTCCTTTTTAGGCGTGAATGCATATCTTTTCTGAGCCCTTTTCCCCATTTTGTTTCCCCTTAAAAAAAAAAAAAAAAAATCTGAGTTTCATTCTGAACTTTTTCATGTTGGACCACATTGAAGATTGATTTATTATTTTTTTAAAAGATAATTTTCTGTGAATGATTTAGGTTCTATCACACTTCCACGAAAATTGGCTGTGCGGTCGTCAGTTTAATCTGCCGAGTTTAAGTTTCTTGGGGCATTTGGTTTCCACAATGGCTGGTGAAAACTTGATAAGTGCAAATGGCAATGGAAATGGAAATGTGCTAAGTAATCCTCAGAGGACTTACCAAGTTGTTGTGGCTGCAACCCGGGAAATGGGGATTGGTAAGGATGGAAAACTACCCTGGAGATTGCCTTCTGATCTCAAGTTCTTTAAGGAAATCACCATGGCCACTACGGATCCCGGGAAAAAGAATGCTGTTTTAATGGGTAGGAAAACGTGGGAGAGCATTCCTCTTGAGCACCGGCCTCTGCCTGGTCGCCTCAATGTCGTTCTGACTCGTTCTGGAAGTTTTGATATTGCTACCGCTGAGAATGTTGTGATATGTGGCAGCATGGCTTCTGCTCTGGAGTTGTTGGCTGCTTCCCCTTACTGTTTGTCCATTGAGCGAGTGTTTGTCATTGGGGGTGGTCAAATCCTTAGGTCCGACTTTGATATTGGTTGCTGTTTTGCTTTTCACTCCTTTTCAATTTCCTTGTTGCTTTCGTTCTGATTCGCATTGTCCCTCTGTGCAGGGAAGCTCTCAATGCAGCTAGCTGCGATGCGATCCACATTACTGAAATCGAAACCACCATTGAATGCGACACTTTCATCCCTGCCATTGATACTTCTGCATTTCAGCCATGGTATTCATCGTTCCCTATGGTGGAGAATAAAATACGTTTTTCCTTCACTACTTATGTCCGTGTGAGAGCTCCTGCAGTTGAATCCCCAAATGAGAACAGTGATCTGGCAGTTGATAATAAGTCGGATTTCACTAAATTTGAGGTAAAGAAGTTCTCTTTCCTGCCCAAGATGATTTTTGACAAACATGAGGAGTACCTTTATTTAAGACTTGTTCAAGATATCATCTCGGATGGAAATTGCAAGGATGACAGGACAGGGACGGGTACTTTGTCAAAATTTGGTTGTCAGGTAATGTTAATCTCAGAGTTTAGAATGTCTTTCTAGTGTTTCTGTTTTTTCAAAACTGATCCAACGCCCTAATTTCTATTGTCCTCTGTATCCCTCCAGATGCGGTTCAATCTGCGGAAGACTTTCCCGCTTCTTACAACCAAGGCATGAACATTTTCCTTTTGACATTTGTGTTTTGCTGCTCTTTGCAATTGAATTTAATTCATCTGTGCGTACATCTCTCTCTCTTGGTTTTATCGTAAAGAAACAGAGGTATCTTTTAACTTGTTTTAAGAAAGACGTTGACGTCTGTTTTTATTCTTTGTTCTTCAGAAAGTATTCTGGCGAGGGGTCGTTGAAGAACTTCTGTGGTTCATAAGTGGTTCTACAAGTGCGAAGGTAATGATCTCCACATTAAAACAATCTTTCCACTAATGCTTGAAAATGAAAATTTTTTTCTCTTATTCGAACAAAAATACTTATACTCTTGAATGAATCCTTACACTTGTTTAGGAGATAAGATAAATTCAGTTGTATATTTTGCTAAGAGTTAAAGGTTTGTTGATCTTGTTTCTTGTCTTCCCTGGCTATGATTTTCTTATGTTTCCATTACTTTTGAAACTGAACACTAACCTTTTATTGATCCCTTAAGTTCAATCATGAAAAATGAATTATAACTTGAGAAATGCGATACCTGACAGGTCCTTCAGGAGAAAGGGATTCATATGTGGGACGGCAACGCATCCAGAGAGTACTTGGATGGGTAAGCATTGTTCTGTTAATTAATATATCATACATCTTTTGGAATTTTAAGTTTTAAATATTATGTATATCCTCGATTTCAGCATTGGTTTGACAGACAGAGAAGAGGGTGACTTGGGGCCGGTTTATGGGTTTCAATGGAGGCACTTTGGTGCTAGGTAAGTAGATTCTACTATATTTGAGTTTACAGGTTGATATATACTTTCTCATAACAATGAAGCCTAGCTTCGGATTTCAAGCTATCTTCGTATATTTGCACAGGTATACTGACATGCATGCTGACTACACCAGCCAAGGGTTTGATCAGCTGTTGGATGTTATTGACAAGATAAAAAATTATCCAGATGATCGACGTATTATACTTTCAGCGTGGAATCCTGCTGATCTCAAGCTGATGGCACTCCCACCTTGCCACATGTTTGCTCAGGTAAGTGTTGAAATAGTACTCTCTTTCGTTTTCATCTCCACTTTCTCTTCAAAATGAGTACATCCTTTGACTTGTTTCTGCAGTTCTATGTAGCCAATGGGGAGTTGTCATGTCAGATGTATCAGCGATCTGCTGACATGGGCCTGGGCGTGCCATTTAACATTGCTTCGTATTCACTTCTGACATGCATGATTGCTCATGTTTGTGGTATGTTACTCTCCAACAATCTCAGTTTTCGTTTTTTGGCATATGAATTTGTTGGAATTGTATTACCTACCATAGAATTTTAGCTAATATTTGTGCTGTTTGGTCTTAATTGGGGCTTTTGTAAATTATTTGTGTTCCCTTCATTTCTTTCATTTGATTTCTTTATTTATCATAAGTTCACCAAAAAAAAATGTAAAATAAATAAATAAATAATTTAAATAATTAAAAAATTTATGAAAGTAGACAAATGTCTCGTCTCTTTCTCTGTTTGCCTCATCCTTTTCCCTTTGTTTTTGTTTTCGTTCGGCTCTAAAATATTTAAGGATAACTGTTCTTCAATGTAACGGTTCATTATGCAATTACTTTGTTTCATGAATTCAGAATAGCCCGAGGGCACACTTTTTTTTTTTTTTTTTTCAAAAATCTGGCGGTATTACAAATATATAAAGCAACTGTAGTGGTGCATTTCTTTTTCCGGTGATGGATTTAACCTTCTGCTTTGTTCATCTTTGGAGGCAGTTTCTAATTATGGCCATTGATCTTGTTCAGGTTTAGCTCCAGGTGATTTCATCCATGTTTTCGGGGATACTCATGTTTACCGCAACCACGTCAGGCCTCTGCAGGAGCAGCTTCAGAAACTGCCAAAGCCTTTCCCTGTAAGCACAATAACATTTAGCAGAAGCTATATTTATACTTTAGTGTCTATAAAAACAGCTCTTTAAATCTGAAATCCTTTAAACTTGTACTTGCAATGTTCTTTAACATCCATTTACTTTATACCGATGCAGATTTTAAAGATCAATCCTGAGAAAAAGGATATAGATTCTTTTGTGGCTGATGATTTCACACTCATCGGTTATGATCCACACCAGAAAATAGAAATGAAAATGGCCATATAGCACGCTCTCCGGTGTTTATTAAGGAGAACGCAGAGACTCTAGTTTATATATTCAGACAACACTTGCTGATAGTTTTGAGGCAAGTATATTTTTTGACTATTCCCTCTTCTCTTTACTTTGTCAAAGATTCATTCGCATCTCGATTGAACCTTGCTCATGCCCTTAACCGCATGCCTTATTAAAGCGTGCTAGCAATTTTAACTATAACGTATGAGACATTTGCTTTCATTCTTTTCGCTGAATTCTTCTGAAAACCAAGGCTGCGTTTTTTTTCCAATGATGTTTCAGGGGTAGCAAGTGGAAGTTTAAATATAGAGTTGACAGAAATAAAGAGCAGCTAGGGTGGTATATACTTAAAAGTTTTTGCAAAAAATGTAGTGGAGAATCCTTTAGTTCCACAAAAGTTGGCTTTGGCTTTTTTGGTGGTTCCGAGGTGATTTAGTATTTCCTGTGCTTTTTCTTACAGCTTTCTGTGTGTCCCTTTTTTTTTTTGGGTGGTTTTTGACGGGGAGAGCCACACATTTTATTTAGTAACTTGCACTACAAATACTTTGGTGGTGTACTTACTCTTACTCTTAACATGTCACCCAAGTTAATGGAATTGGGTTCGCGAACCTCTTTTTTTGAGTGCTAAAACCTTTGGTGCTGCTTTTCTGGAGGATCTAATTTTCTTTACTTTTCTCTCTTTGAACTTAAACGCGAACATTGCTGAAATTTTCCAAGTGTTTTTGTGACTTGATAACGAGTTTACCCGCCACTCTCTTCCCCGAAAAAGAAAGCAAGTTCAGAAAAAGGGAGCGTTTTACTAGTTTTCATGAAATTCTGAAAGCACAAACTTTGTACTGTTTAGTAATATCGTTTGTTATGGGGCTGTGCTTAATATGTATATGCTTTCTTGTATTTCTGTTGCTAAGAAACAACAGTGACAAACCAAGGATTGAGAGTATCTAAAAAATACACACTTTCCCTTTTTTTCTTTTAAGGGTACAGACTACATTTTCTCAAAGGTAGCATTTCGAAAATCTTAGCTTAGTTGTTATTTCACGCATGACTCTACTAGAGTTCAAATATTCCATTCTTAAGTTGAAAAAAAGAGGTCATTTTTGGAACAACGTTTTAAAGATTCGATCCCTAAGTTTTTTATTTTAAAAAAAAAAAAAAAAAAGGTGTCATTTTTGGAGCAACGTTTTAAAATTACGTTGGATTGTCTTTAAAACTACGAGTGCCATGGCGAAATCTTAAAGATTTTCCAGTTTCTGTTCCCTTTTATTCATTTCCATTCTTTGTTGGCTGATTACTAGTTCCATACATGATTCAATATTCTACATCCACATTTTCATTATATGGTACTAATCAAATTCTGTCACCCCTCAATTGCAACAAGTCCACATTCTCCAAGTAAAGAAAAAGAAAATCAGAAGAAGCAGCAGATTGAGTGTTTTCCCATTTTCGTTTTCATTTTCCAGGGTTGGTACATGTACTAAATATTTTTAGAAATATACCCAAGCTCAATTTTACTTTTTCTCATCACTCAACCTAATCTCTTAGAAATACAATCAAACATTTTTTTCAAAAAATATCTCAACGTCATTGTCAAAATATTCTCATTTCTATCTCAGATACAAAACAAAACCATTTTTAAAATGCTCCCAAACGGACATTCCGATGCATTGTCTAGCTACTGCCATTATTTACTTGGGAAATAGGACGCAATCATGATTCTCAAAAATTATTTCGTCACTTCTCTGGCTCTGTTTTCCCTCCTGTTCTTCTCCATTTTATTGTCCTACTGATTCTCCCGTCTCCGCCTTGCTAACTCCGAAGCTTTGAGTTCCATTTCCTTTCTTCCTTTCGAGGAACTCGATTAGGCCTATAAGTGAAGCTTCCGGCTCCTCAATCTTCAGCAACTGCCCTCCTACTTCGCCAGGAGTTACCTTTGTCGTCTCTAGTAACCGCTCTACGTTTGCGAAAAGCTGGTGCTCAGCGATCCCAAGATAGATGCGGGCAAGTGTTCTGAACCCGCATGGGGTGCAGAATGACAAGTGGACGTGCATGTCCATTTGACCGGGGCAGAGCAGAGCGGGATCCAGATGCTCCTTGTGGTTGGTTGTGAATACTATGATCCGCTCTTCCCCACAGCTTGACCATAGTCCATCTAGGAAGTTGAGCAATCCTGACAAAGTCACCTGAGAATAGGGAACGAACCTTCATCGCCAATGCAAAGCGGTTCAAACATTCCACAACTAATTTGTGTACCGAGAAATGCTAATCACAGAAACAAAAAGGGACAGATTACCTTATGGTTCTTCCGATTAGATGAACGGAAATTCCTACTAGCCATAGCATTGCCGCACCTAGTTTGCAGTGCGACTGAGCGATCAACATCATCGACAACAAGAATCGAGCGGTTAGCCAAGAAAGTCACTAGCCTCTTAAGCTCAAGATTACTCCGAACTTTCATCAACTCCAAGTCATAAACATCGAACTTCAAATAATTCGCCATCGCAGCCACCAAGCTAGACTTCCCCGTCCCTGGAGGCCCAAACAACAAGTACCCTCTCTTCCAAGCCCTCCCGACCTTCCTATAATACTCTCTACCCTTCACAAACCTCTCAAGATCCTCCATTATCGCCTTCTTGACCTCGAAATCGATCGCCAGAGTCTCGAATGTTGAAGGGTGGTCGAAATTCACCGATCGCCACACATCCATTCCGCCACTTGGCCTATAAACTCTACCGCCCTTCGGTGTCGAGAGCTTCAAAGTCTTGATCTCTTCCTTCATTTCCTTGGACTTTTCCAACACATATGGCAAGTATGAGTTCAAGATCACGTCTTTGTGTTTCTTGTCGAAGCTCAACTCGAATCGGCAGGGCTCGGACTTAACCAAGGCGACCAATTTCCATTTCAGTTCGATCCCGTTAAAGATGTCATTGATCTCTTCATTCCCATCAATGGTGATCAAAATGTGGTTCTGTTTTGGGGGTTGTGAGACTCTGAACCTCATGGTGTCTCCTGTCGTGGGCCGGAGATAGATCTTGGCGGCTTTAAAGAGGTCGTTGTGTTTGAAAACGTCGTCGAATTCGTCGATGACTAATGTGAGTTGAGAAGAGAAGGATTCAAGGAAAGTTTTGAGGCTTGTGAGGACTAAATGTTGTATCTCGTGAGGAACGTATTCGCGGAAGATCGATCGGATGAGCATGGCGGTAGCGGCGGCGGAGGCAGCGGTGGAGATCACCGTCTTCACCGACGGCGTTTGGAGGAACATTGGTGTCCTGGGATTTTTGTTGTTGTTGTTGGGGTTTAAGGAGGGTTTAAGGAAGAGTCTTGAAATGGGGTTTTGAGAGGATTTCTGAGATGGGTTTGGGAGAATTTGATGAGAAATTATCTGGGTTTGTTCTGGATCGTTGGATTTTCCCAGAAACTCTGAAGTTTAAGACGTTTCTAAATTTATAAATTTTTTTTTTCGTTCTAAATTCTGGTTTTTTACCTCTCTTTGGCACCCAGTTAGTTAGTCAGTCCAGGGATATATATATATATATATATATATATATAAAATATAAATATATGTATGGTACATATATATATTTTATATATTGTGGAAAAAAAAAAATCTCTGTTTAATTTTGGGGATTGGTTGATGATAGTAAAGAAAAAAAGGAAAAGGAATTGAGAAGAGAATTGTTTTGTCCCAAGCTTTATTATGACAGGGCTCATTGGGTGAAGTCGATCGCTCTTGTATGCATGGATGAAAATGTTCACATTATCATTGGCATTTTTACGATGTTAGATATTTTCATTTTTACTCCTATAAGATGTGATATGTGTCACTTTTTTAGGTAATTTCTCAAACGACGACTTATTGAAGTCCTTCTTGGGACCTGACACGACTGCAAGTCTGCAATTGATTAATTGAAACTTTTATTTTTAATTATTGATAGAGTGATACAACGATAAGAATGTCTTTTACTATTCTTTAAAATAGCTTTAAAGAATAGTAGGGACAATTGCCCTGTTCATATTTTTCTATTCTTTAAAATAGCTTTAAATTTTGATGATTTTTCATTTACCCCACACTCATAATCAGTTATTTTATGTAAGCCACCATTAAAAAAATTCACTCTTTCCTCCAAAAGCTCATTAATCATCTATACAGATAATTGATCTTTAAAAGTTTTTAATATATGCCATTGCTAAATTAGAATGTTGTCTCTATCGTTGTTATTCGTAGTTATTGAAACTTAGTAGAGAATATCGTTTGTTCTTAACATAATCCAACCTTCTTTGAAGAGGTTAATGATAAGCTCATTATTCATTAAACAGGAGGCTCCCCTTGAGCATGATGAAACCAGAATCAACTATTTACTCATCACTACAACCTACAACAAAAGTGGAGCCCAAGAGGGTGGACGGTGTGATTGCTTTCTAGACTTTTATTGAGGGAGTGGTTTAAGATTCGAGCATGTTATTTTAACTTGTATGCGATTCTTTTTTAGAGAGGGAAAAAAAAAAACTACAACAATAGTGGAAATGAAAAAATTAGGTCTTAGAATTCACCATGTGACTGTAATCTCAATAGTTTATCTTGAATATTTTCTTCCTACGAGTAATAAAAATAAAAAAATAAAAAAAATTACATGAGTAGATAAGTTCTTATCATAATTGTCTACATTAAATATGAAAAAACTGATTGTGTGTTTAGGGGGATCGAAAACGGATATTAGTGGAATTAATTATCAACATAAATTCAGATAAATAACCATATATGCAATATAGATTACATGAATATAACCCCAAATATTAAAACTTATTAAAAATGTAGTAATGGAACTTAATTGCTGTTTGTTATTTGGGAAATCATTTCACTACCAAAGTAATAACTCCAAAGTCTAACACATATATATTTTACATTTTTGTTTGCTTTACTTGAAAAAAAAAAGGTAATAACTATTTTCTTTAACAGAAATTTGGAACAGTAAACTTCAAGGGCATAAAAGAAGCATTCTTTTTTTTTTTTTTTTTGGCGGGGGGGGGGGGGGGGGGGGTGGTTGTGTGTTTATGGTCTATGGAATAAGTTTTTAATATTTGTTATCTTTTCGTTTTTTCTTTACGCACTTTTTGCGGGATATATTTATCTATATCTATACATGTATTTATAAAATGGATTTGTGTTGAAACGTCATCTCCTGCTGATTTTCGGCATGAGATGATACACATTCCAAATATTATCCGACTAAGGGTCAAAATTCGATCCAGAAATTAAAAAAAAAAAAATCCATCTTTAAAGTATTTAATGATCAAAATGGGACAATAACGATGGTTTGGAGAAAATTATGATTGACTCTACAGCTGTTTAAATCCAAATTCTTGTTTTCCCTTTTAATTTTAAATATATCAATCCAAGTTTTTTTTTTTTTTTTTTTTTTTGGAATAATATCAAGCCAGGTTATTAATTGTACGTCTTTAGGGGGAAAAAAACGTAGATTATTATTTAAGGCAAAAAGTGGATTAAATATTATATATATATATATTTTCTAGTGGATTAATTCTGATTGCTCAAATCTTTGATTGTGGGATATGTTATCGATCTTAATTAGTATTTATTTTCATAAAATCTCAAATAATTTTTCCAGCATTTTAGCCCACAGATTGATTTTTTTTTTTGGTTGAAATGCCCACATATGAGAATTGTAACGGAAGGGAAATAAATGGAATTAGTTTAGTGAAGAGAGAGAGAGAGAGAGAGAGAGAGAGAGGGAGAGAGAAGAAATAGTTTATTGCGGCTATTTCATTGGAAAATATTTTCATTTCATTATGGTCCATAAATTAAGCGAAAATTAATCTTTCATATCTTTTTAATATCTAGCTTGGCCCTCCACTTTAAACTCATTTTAAATTTTTTTTTGTTCCATATTTTTTTCTCACAAAAATTTGAATTTACGGAATAAATTGTGGCTTTAAATTTGAATTTTTTTCTCACAAACCAAACCTAGTCTCATCTCTCGGTCTACATATATACACCCTCTCACAAGCATACATATACACATTTGAATTTTAGAATCATAAGTCCCAAGTTAAAAAACAAAAACAAAAAAATGGGGTACTTCAATTCTTTGACTACCATGGCTTTCACTCTTTTTATGATGCTGTCCTTTGTTAGAGCCAACCAAAATGATATCCATGTTCTGCCAAAGCTTGCTGTGGGAAATTTTGCGCCAAAATATGAGATAAAAAGGCTAGTCCCGAGTGGTCCAAATCATGAACAAAATCCAAGAGTAGGAGCAACTATTC
>JAFMPE010098863.1:7201-35121 GCA_024759925.1 Ficus religiosa
CTTTTTGAGGAGGGGGCAATCAAAGTATACATATATTAATAAAAAGTTTGTTGTATGAGTACATATACATCTTATAATATTACATAGCCTAGTTTCTCGACGACTCGAACGTCGAACATACTCTTATCAAAAGTACACTTTACCTTATTAAGTTAAGAAACTCATACGGAAAGGAGACGAATTGAACATCTAAGTGTCAAGTACACAATATTTAGCAAATATCTCACCTTACCTATGGTTACCCTTCCCTGGTTTTAGTGTTATATATGTTATTATTTGATCAAACCACTAGCCCAACTGGGATTCGAACCCAGGAATGTAGCAGTGAAAATGCTATGTCTTAACCCCTTGACTATTAGGCCCACAGCTGGTTTATAAGACCTGTAGGGTTCGAACCTACATAACTGTAATTAAAAGTTACATATTTTACCAATTAAATCAAGGTCTCTTTTATATTATATACGGCTAGCCGAAATCGAATCGGCAACATTCGTTTGGAAGACGATTAGTTTACCATTAACCTATAGCCGTTTTTGATCTAATTATATATTTTATTAGATATATATAAGCTTATTACATTGTTTAAAAAATAGGTGCATAGTATATTAATGATGAAACATTGTAATGTAAACCTTGTAAAATAGGCATAGGATATATACCCAATATAACAGTGAATAATACTAAAGGTAATAATACAAAAAATTCTCTCTTATTTAGATCCGGTATATTTACACGGAAGTATTTAGTAAATGATCCACCAAAGGCTATTCTATTAAACATATACATTGTATAAGCTGCACTTAAAATAATAGATAAACTAGCAAATACTCCCAGTATAGGTAATCTTTCAAATATACCATATAATGACATAAATTCCCCTATAAAGTTTAAAGTTAAAGGTACTCCACAATTACCTAATGACAATATAAAGAACAATATTGAAAATATAGGCATTAATTGTGTAATACCTCTGTAGTATGTTATTAGTCTTGTATGTGATCTATCGTATAAGACTCCTCCTGCACATATAAATAACCCTGATGAAACAAAACCATGAGCTAATCCTAGTATTATACCTCCTTCAATACCTTGTATTGTATTACTAAATACCCCTAAAAGATATACTGCAGCATGACTAACTGAAGAATATGCTATTAATTCTTTAACATCTATAGTTCTTAGTGTACTAATACTGGCATATATTATAGTTACTACTCCTATTAAATATACTATATATGTATAATCTATAGAAGCTTTAGGCAATATTGGTAATATTAGTCTAAGTATACCATATAAACTTAATTTTAACACTATCTAAAGCTTATTCTAAAGTATATATCCCATCAGTTAGGTGATGGATTGGATCATTTATTTATAATTAAATACAGGTATTGTTTAAAGACTTTTTTATTATTCTTATATTAAATATACAAGAATTAATAATATAATGCATTAAATATAGACTTATCTAATTATGTAATACAACCTGGTCTATATAACAATCAATTCGACGTATTAAATTTTTAATATTAATAAGTATAATATTTTAGTTGTTGTTATTATTATTAATTGTAATTTTTATACAACCTACCATAGCTAATAATAGTATAAGAGAAACTAATACAAAATTTATATAGTGATTAGTGTATAATATATTACCTACAGAACTTATGTGTGTAAGCTGTACTAATAAACTATCTCAAGTTTTGGATGTTACGCTAGTATAATAATCTATGTATTGCACCATAGATGTGTTAAAAAAGTTGTTCATAGGTAAATTATGGTATATATTTGCAAATAGTTGAGGTACTTTATCTAAATAGTTCATCAATTGTATAGTATGGTCTTTAGATAATACATTATTTAAACTCTCGTTAAATAATACTATGGTAATAATAGCTAGCGGTATACTGTTATAATTGTCAGTTAATAATTCAGATGTTCTTATATTAATAAGCATTAATATGAATAGAAATAGAATAGAGATAGCCCCTATATATACTAATAAATAAGATAGCCCTATAAAACCTAACCCTATATAAATAAGATATACAGATATAAAGAAGAATAAACCTATTAAAAATAATATAGATAGTATAGGATTTTTACTAGTTATAGTTTTAATACCAAAATATATACTTATAAAGGACATAACAACTAAAATTAATTTGTGATGATTATCACAAAAGCTTATATTAATGATATTTAACATCTTTTTCATAATATACTCACTTAACAACATATTTATAAATTATATATAAATACCTATTTAATTTGAACACAAAGCTACTATATTAAAAAATTATTGTGTAGTGCCTATTACAAATATTTGTAATAAATATTTTTGCAAATATATTAGGTTATAATACTTATATTAAATGTAAAAACCAAAATAATAAGTTTATCTTATATGATCACAATATAGTTACAATTATCATAAACTAACAATTATAATATTAAGAACCTCAATAATAGACAGAAATAAATAAAAATATTCATACAACATCTACAAAGTGTCAGTATAGTATACCTGATTCTAAACCTAAATGATGATTTTCTGTTAGATGATATGCTAGTAAACGTCATAAACCTACCGCTAGGAATATAGTACCTATTAGTACATGTAAACCATGGAAACCAGTTCCAAAGTAAAAACATGACCCAAATACTCCGTCACTTATACTAAACATAGATACAGTATATTCAACACCTTGGAAAGCTGTAAATATAAGGGCAAGCACTACTGTATAAACTAAACCATCTAAAGCACCTTTTCTATTTCCTTCTATTAAACAGTGATGTGCGTAAGTAACAGTAAATCCTGATGATAATAATAAAACAGTATTCATTAATGGTAATTCAAAAGGATTTACAGGTTCAATACCCATAGGAGGTCATTGTGAACCTAATTCCACTGTAGGACTTAAACCACTATGAAAGTATGCTCAAAATATAGCAAGGAAAAATAAAGCTTCACTCACTATAAATAATGCTACTCCTAAATTAAGTCCTTTTTGTACGGCTAAAGTATGGTTCCCTAAATATGTACCTTCGCTTATTATATCTCTAAATCACAGTGACATTGAAGATATTAAACTAACAAGCGCAAAAATTAAAAAATAAGATGAAAATACAAAACTATGCATAAATAATACACCTATACTTGTTAAACTAAATAATGATATACAAGTGTTTAATGGTCAAGGTGAAGGAGACACCAAATGAAAAGGGTGAGCTTGGAAATTACTTCTTATTAAATTACTCATATAAAATATATAGGTTTAAATCAGTAAAAATTACGACCTCATTATATTACTCATACAAGCCCTTAAGATGAATCGAACATCTATCAAAATATTAACAGTATTCCGCTCTACCATTGAGCTATAAAGGCTCCTCCAAATAGAGCAAAGGGATATGGAAGAATTGAACTCCTTATTTATGATCTGCAATCAAAACGCAGAACCATCTGCAACACATCCCTGGTTATGAAGGATAAGTGACTCGAACACTTAACTTACCGTGTGTAAAACGGTTGCTCTACCAATTGAACTAATCCTCCTTAAGGTATGTACGAGATTTGAACTCGCAATAATACGTTCGTAGCATACTGTGATACCAATTTTACCAACACACCTAGCCGGGAGAGAAATTCGAATTCTCATTCTTAATGCATGAAATTAATGTTCTAGCCTATTGAACTATCCTGGCTGCAGTGATACGATTAGTTTATGGAGGGAGGATACCCTGACTTGAACAGGGACTATACTGTTCCACATACAGATGTTCTACCATTGAACTATATCCACCTATTTTCACTTATTTATATTTATTGTTACTAATTTATTATGTTGAAGTGATTCGAACACTTATTAGTAAATACCAAAAATTTATGACTTACCTATTAGTCTACAACATATATTAAGGTAAATCCGACTTGAACGGATAAAATTTATATAATCAGATAGTCCTAAGCTATCCATGTCTACCAATTCCATCATTACCTTTGTTATTTATCAATAACTTTGCTCAACATAAGATTCGAACTTATAACCTAAACATCTTCAGTGTTCCGCTCAACCAATTGAGCTTCTCGAGCTTTATATATTATATAAATAAATAAATAATATATATTATTAAAATACATTTGAAAAAAATTAATGTTCTATCTTTACTTTTTTAAATAATTTGGAGATATCGGGACTCGATCCTGAAATGACGATATGCAAAATCGCAGTTTTACCAATTAAACTATACCCCCTTCTTTTAGTTGTTAATTAAAATAATTATATCTATACATTATATTAAATTTATGTATTCAAGAGTATTCAGACTTGAACTGAAAAGAAGAAGTTTGAAGCTTCTCATTTTACCATTAAATTATACTCTTCATTTCTACTCAAGAATTGAACTCGAATCGGAATATTAGAAGTATTCTGCTCTGCCATTAAGCTAGTAGAAATTTTTAGGAAGGAAAGGACTTGAACCTTCGACAGCACAAGGCTATTGAGTTTACAGCTCAACCCGTCATACCCACAAACGGAACCTTCCTTTTTTTCTTTTTTTTCTCTTTACTTATAATTTATCCATTGATTATAAATGGTAATCTTAAACAATGAGTGTCTAAAAAGGCACGTAATATACAACCTGTATCATATACTGAAGTATAATCACTTTGTGTGTAAGGAACCCCTTCTACCATACGACTCAACATACTATCAAATGAACGTAAGTGTGTAAGTGTATAGTTAACAGCTTCAGAGCTACCATGGTAAATTATTATAAAATCTCTTAGTATATCTAAAATAAATATAATTCATCCTAACCTTTGTCTAAAAAACTGTATACGATTAGAAGTATCAAAATCTATATAACCCACTATATTAGTATGTGCTAAGTCACGAGCACCTCATAATAAAGAACCTTCTATATCAAATAAAACATTATCTATCTCTCTAATAGCATTAACCAATTCTGTAAAAAGTATATAATGTATAGCATATTGTATGCTTATGTATGCTAACATAAGGAAAATGTGTACAGCATAATGTCAAATAGGTAGTCCAGACTCTTGATCATCATCTGTTAATATTCTTAATCAAGCCCCTAAGGCTTCTATTATCTCATTTCTTGTATTCTTCATTTTTCTATTTTATTATACTACAGTTTTGTATTAGGCCACGTATAATAATAAAAAGGCCATCATTAAAGCGAATAATCCTGTAGCTTCAGCAAAAGCAAAACCTAATATAGCGTAAGAGAATAATTGTCCTCTTAATGAAGGGTTTCTTGCTACACCTAATATAAGTGCACCGAAAACCACTCCTATACCTATTCCGGCTCCTGTTAATCCTGTTGTAGCCATACCTGTACCTAATATTTTTGCTGCTTGTATCATTTACTTGTCTAATGCTATAATAATACAACCTTCTTATATAATGATAATATTTAATATATAGCTTAAATATAGCATATAAAATAAATTAACGGATATCCTGACTAATAAAAGAAAATTAGTTTAAATAATATAGAAAAGTATGATATAAAGAGAATAAAGGAATTGAACCTTTATATAAAAATATTTATGTTAAACATATTATATTTTGCCTATTAAATTAAATCTCTTTTTTTTTTACTTTATTGTTTAGTTTAATTAGTCCCGTGCAATTTCCACTACACGAACCGTATTTCGACTTAACACCAATCAAAGTCACGCATACGAAGATCATTTGCCAAAATGTGAAATAATTAATATTCATTGCAAATCAGCAGTAACCAAACTTATTGCGCATACTTCTTTCAGCGTGTGACGAGTGGTTAGTACCTATCTGAGATAAAATTCACCGTAACATACTTATTCACGATTACTAGTAATTCCTTATTCATGCAGTCGAATTTCAGACTACAATTCATCTTTTATCCTATTTTGAGGGATTAGCTAATTATTCGCATTTTTGCGTCCCTTTGTCTAGGCATATGTGGCACGTCTATAGCCCACAATATTAAGGCCATGAAACTTGTCTTGGTCCCTTTTATCTAAAACCTTATTATAGGGTGTTCTAAATTATATGTAAAATAAAATAAGGGTTTCCGTTAATTAAACAGGAGCTATCCATAATCTCACGACATTAACTGAAGACAGCCATGCAGCTCTTGTAATATATATGTATGTACAGGCGATATAATTCGCCATAGAAATATTCTATTATATAACATCCAAATTGTGGTAAGGTTCTGCGTGGACCATCGAATTAAATAACATACTTCACTACTGGTTTCAGAAACGGTCTAATGATTTCAGTTCCCGCGTTGCCGCATTACTCTTGAGGTGGAATGCTTACACTTTAATTAATAGACTAAACGACAATTAAGTCAATTAACCTATAACACTCATAATTTTCTGCAAGGACTATTAGGGTATCTAATCCTGTTTGCTACCCAAGCCTTCGTCCCTCAACGTCAGTTTTCATATAAAGGATTGCCTTCGCCTTTACCAGTGCCTCATAGTATCAAAAAATTTCATCTTTACTCTATTAGTACTTATATTTTCCTCCCACACAAAACTCTAGCTTATCTAGTACATATACTCACTTGTATAAGTCTGATAAACCGTCTAGGTACCCTTTAAACCTATTAAAGATGAATAACACTAGTCTCTCCCGTATTACCGCGACTGCTGGCACGTGATTTTGTCGAGACATTTATATAGAATGTAGTCATGATCAATTATCTATATAGAATTTTACGTGGATAAACCACCAATCATTCCTCCTAGTTGCTGGTTCAGTCGTTAGACTATTGACCAATATCCCTCACTGCTGTACTATACGCATTGGGGTTTTTCCAGACCCAATGTGGTCGATCAACCTCTCAGTTACGACTACGGGCTTTACGCTAGTTAAATAATTACCTTAACTACTACTTTCCCGAGATAAACAAACATCTTAAAGCGAAACATTTATCTTCTTTATAGAATAATACTTACACATTACTGGCCTAATGCTTTAGTATTATCTTTATAAGGGATTTTTTTCCCCTTGCTTTAAGGTAGCACGAATATCATTTACTCACCTGTACACCACTTCAAACTCGTTTTAAGTCTGACGTTCGATTAGCATGTGTCAAGCACTAAGACAGCGTTCACTCAGAGCCATCATCAAACTCAATACTAACATTTTTTTTAATAATATTTCCATAAGGCTAGAATGATTTGAACACTCATTTCAACTGTCATGAGCAGTTTGCTTTACCAATTAAGCTATAGCCCTTTTTTATACGTAAATATAAAATAATTACATATAATTTGATAATATTATTTTGCGGACAAAGGACTCGAACCTATATCAATTGGGCATGAGCCAATTATGTTAGCCAAT
This sequence comes from Ficus religiosa, assembly GCA_024759925.1. Lineage (NCBI taxonomy): Eukaryota > Viridiplantae > Streptophyta > Magnoliopsida > Rosales > Moraceae > Ficus > Ficus religiosa. The sequence continues at coordinate 14,578 of JAFMPE010098863.1, forward strand.
TACACTAATCCACATTTAAGCGAGTTGGACCGGCTTCGATCCGGCATTTACTTCCGTGACAAGAAAGTCCTTTACCTATTAAATCACCAACCCTAGTCACTATATAACCAGCCCAGTGCAAGTATCGCACTTACTTCAACCGATTACAAAACGGTTGCATTACTTTTATGCTAACCGGGCTTAATAAAGATATTAGTGAATATTTAGTTGCCAATTATACATGTATAAATAATGAATATATTATACTAAACAAAGCGATATCTATTATTTAAGTATAATATTGGTAAAATTAGTACTTTACGTCTTAAAACATCAAAATCCTTTAAACTAAAGCCTATGTATTGTAAGTATATGCTAAATATAGCACTTACTTGCAGCTTTGTAATATTTATCAGAGTATTTACATACTCTTATTATTAGATTACAAAATTTAATAGTCATGCTCATTGACCATACTTTAAGTATTTTAAGGTAAATTTCAGGCCTATATGCATTCAGCGTTTATTTTTAGTTAATTTAGCTTTCCTGCCATGCCGGTACCATAATATACATTAGTGAATGTAATACCCTTGCCTAATCTCTTAGGCATATATAGATTTCTTACTGTAGTTTTATATATAAAATAAATATAATTATATATATAAGTAATTTACAGTAATACTAATTATACTAATATTAGGCGCACTAACAGCAGGTAAACCATGGATTAACATACCCAACTCCTTTCGTACGAAGGGGCTATCCTATTTTTACTTAGTGTTCCTCTAGAAGATAGAAACCATACTGTCTCACGACGTATTTAACCCAGCTCATGTAACTCTTTAATCGACGAACAGCCGTACCCTTCATGATTCTTGCATTCATGTGGATGAGTTAAGCCGACATCGAGGTGCCAAACTGCGCACCCAATTTGTACTCTCTGGCGCAATTAGCCTGTTCATTTTAGTTATCTTTTTTATCCACCTTTTTCAAGGTGGGTCAGACTATTACTTATCTTGTTTTACTTTTATTATGAATATAGTTTATTTAATAACCGCTTATTCAACCCTTTATTCCATAAACTCCTATACGTTTTCTACTTGCTGTAAATGTGTATTGTACATTAGGTCTAATACTATTTCTTAACATTACCGCACTAACTTGTTTTCTAGTGTAATTAGGCTTCTTTAAATGTTCTAAGTTTCTTAGAGTACCTTTATATCTAAATTTAAATAGAGATCTTGAGGCTGTATAACGCTTAGTTAATCTACCTTTAGCTTCCAGTCTAACCCCTCTAACTCATTTATGTTTTATAGAATAAATTATATTGTGCGCTAATTGGTGTTTATCGTAATTAATTTCCTTAGGAAACATGTTTAATAATAAGTTATCTAACATATCATTCACTGATTTTGTTCTTGAAACATTATTTAAGTCATTATTAATTTCGTATCAATTAAATTCAGTAAATTTAACTATGTTTTGTATTTTAGGACTGTGTGAAACAATTTTTGGCATCTTTACTAATTTAAGTGCTTTCTTAATTATTCTCAATAATCTATTGTTTTTCTTTCTTAATTTTATAGACACAGCCTCTGAAAATATATCACTATTTAAGTGTAAATATTTAAGATTAACTAGATTTAATTTAATGTCCTTACTATATATACTACCTAATAATGATTTAAATGCATACACTAAATTACTATATTTTAACTTATTATTATATAATTTAGTCAAGTAACTTAATGTTAGTCTTTGTTTTCTTAAAAAAAACATAGCGTGACGAAATAAATATTTATTTCTGTATAGGTCAAATATCTTACGTAAACCGGTATTTATTCTCATATTGTTATCTATATCAATATAATGTTTCATCATAGTTTTCACATGAGTAAGCATAATTTTATTTATTAGTCTTATTTTAAGTAAATAACTCACATTAGGTATTTTATATAATTTTATATATCCATCTATATTATAAATTTTGTTATTTACTGCATTATTAGTTAGTAATAAAACATTATTTTTTAGTTTTACAGTACGTAATTTATTTTTATCATTAACTATAGTTAGCTTCTTTTTTGATTTATAGTATGATACATTCATGTTAAAACATGATATCACTCATTTCAAAAATTTTAACATAAATAAGTTATTTATAATACTTTTTTTATTTAAAAATGATTTATATACAGTACGAGTAAGTACCTTATTGTTTATTCTATACTTATATGATAATCTTTTTAAAAATAATCTTTTTAAACGTTCGAAACGTTTACTAGGACGTCTAGTAACACGTTTTTTTAAAAATCTTTTAGAACGTTTATTAAATTTGTATTTCCTTACTTTTTTAACTTTTTTCAAAAATTTCCTTGTCATATTTTTTAAAAATCTTCCCCTTAACTTTACTAACGTACCAGATTTGGTTCCTATATTAATATTATTTAAATCTAAATGATCTGAGTCATTTAAATCTAATATACCATTTGTATCCATGTTACTAATTAAAGAAGTAATGCTATTTTGTTTTTTATTATATGTATAATTATTTAATATACTTTTATTTATACTGTTTTTAACAAAGTATAATCTTCTAACATACATTGCTTTTTCTCTATCGAATACATAAATGGTTACAATAGCCTTATCACTTGTTTGTTTAATATCAGGTTTACCTATTATCAATTGTCTAGTTGTATTTCTTCTAATCAAATCACGCATACGTTTTGATTTAGTGTTAACTTTTTTATGTAATGTATGATGCATAGTCATATTAACTAAAGTATTAGCTACTACATCATTATGTGGGGTGTTTACAATAATATTTTCATTGTAACTATACATACTATTTTTCCATTCTCTGGAGGGAGCAGGAAAATTTTTGGTTTCATTAATATTTTTTAGCATATCTAATTATTTTATTAAACTAAAGAATTAGTTTATGTGAATAAGTTTAAAATAATGTAAAACTTTATGTTTAATTATAAAAGTGTATACAAGTATGGAGTAATTAGTCGTTGAACGGTATTAATAAAAAATACTCGCTTCAAATATACTACATAAGTATTATTTGAAATTAACCCCATTTAATTACCAATAATTGAATACTGGAGGACTAACATCTAATCCCTAGCGTAGCTTTATTCAAAAATCCAAGACCTTTCCTTTTTGAATCTTGTGATCATATGCCCCGCTTACGCGACTGATGGACTTGTAAGTCCTACAGTAAAGCAGGTATAAGCCATTAAACTATATTAATACATATAATTATTAATCTAACTATAAGTCGAAAAACTATGAACATAAACTATTAAAAATTTTTAATATGTACTGTTCTTATATTACTATTTTCATCATAGCATAACCTACTTAAATATAAAAATTAAGCTCTAACCCAATAGAATAATGGTTGAATTAAATAATAACTACAAATTAAATTTTTTAAGTTACAATACATAATAGTATTATGTATTGTAAATTTATACATATTTAAATAAATATATAATTTACTAAGTTAACTTTGGACATACCCAGGTACTATTTGTGGGATCTGTGCCCCGCATAAACTGTCTCTTAGCAACTGTTTCCACACTTTTAGTATGGATTTTTCACACATAGTTATGTGAATTTTCAGTATGATAGTACTTAGTTTACACATAATATATGCAAACCTTTTCTATTTATATGATAAGCTAAGTAAAGGTGTTTCAATTCTATCTAATCAATTACCTTATGCACTAATACTTCCTCCATCATATCCAGTAACTAGTAACAGTAAAGCTGCAAAGGGTCTTCTCGTCTATCTAGAGGTAAACTGCATCTTCACAGTTATTGTAATTTCACTGAGCCAATCATTGAGACAGCTGTTGTATCGTGAAATCATTCATGCAAGGACCGCATTTAACGGCCAAGGTATTTTGCTACCTTAGGACCCTTATAGTTAAGGCCGCCATTGATCGGGGTTTCCTTCAAAACCTAACCTTTGATTAAGAAAATCCGTTTACCAGCCGATATAGGGCAGATATCACACTCAATACTTTGATTTTCATCTTATGCAAAGTGCTTTGTTTTAATTAAACAGTCGTACAACACTATTCTGTGCCTCCTCTTCTTTATCTGATATTATTCAGAAGGAATGGCTCTGCTTATCCCGAAGTTACGCAAGTCAATTTGCCGAGTTCCTTAATGATTGTTAGCTCTACGCCTTCGTATACTCTACTAGCTTACCTTGAAGATACTAGACACGGTTCATTTATTTATATATTTGTTTTCCAGCACACTTTGCACTAATAATAATAATAATTATTATACTTAAAGTATTAATATATTCAACTATTTCAGTTTTTGTATAATAATATTTAAGTATATACTTATATTACCACTAAAGGTTGTTAATATATATAAGATTATCTCATCATTATACCCCTTTGGATAAAAATTAAGAGGCCGTTACTTTTATTAATATCATAAGCTTTAGGCGGGGTTATAATTTAACCCTTTTTAGTTACTCATGTCAGCATTGTCACTTGGATAATAATATTTATATAGTTGTATACTATACATCTGATATTTATCCAACGTTCCACTACTTCATATATAACAATGTATATAATATTATAAAACATATTACTGTTATTGATGAACAAGATGTCGGTATATTATTTTAGATCCGTTAAATTTTCGGTATTATTAATGATTAATTAACCAGTGCTCTGTTACGAGATCTTCAAAAAATGGCCGCTTCTAAGCCTATTTCCTGGTTGTATTGTATAATAACATCCTTAATTTCACTTAACAATAATTTTGGAACCTTATATTCTCTTGTATTGGGCTGTTTCCCTATTGACATACAACCTTATCGCACTATGTCTGATTGTTCAATTTATTTATTCAATTAATCTTTGCCCTTCCGATTACGTCTACCCACCGATAAAACCTTCCGATCCCCCGATGTGCGTATAATTAATAATATACTAACTATACCAGAGAGACTATTATGTACCTGCTAAGATATTGTTTGAACTACCTACTTAGATAGGTTTCGTGGAAAACCAGCTATAACTAGTCAGATTTGTCTTTCACTAACTTACCACAGTTCTTCGGATATCTATACAACGATAACCCGTGCGGACTCTTATAATCCTGACGATGGTAAGATCACTAGTTTTCGGGTCTAATTTTAGATACTTGTCATTATTACATAACCGGTTTATCTAAGCTATAACTGCTCGCACCTAATATTAACTTGCTGACCCATTATACAAAAGGTACGCTTTCGTCTTTTTTTATTTTAACTTAAGCTACTTATAAAATTACTCTTTCTTTATTTCCCTCACGGTACTATTCTCTATCGCTTATATATTATATTTAGCCTTAGAGGAAGGTTCCCCTTTATTCAAACAGGTCTTAACCCATTTTATTTATCATAATTAAACTATTATGTTTTTTAGGCATTTCTACTTTCATTCTCACTAATAATAGAATCTCGTTTGATTTGTTTTCCTAAAGTTACTAAGATATTTCAATTCACTTTGTTCATTATTTAATTTCTCTAAGAGTTTAATAATACAACTCAATTATATTATATAATCTTATTTATATTTATATATACACATTTAATCTCTTTAATATATAACTATAATTCCAGAATAATCTCTTTACATACTTTTTTATTTATTTTAATAAAAACTTGTCCTATAAATATCACTTAAATTCCCTGATTTACCCCTTAACCCATTTTTATGGCATTGCATTGTATTTTATCAAGGATAAAAATAAGGAGGATACCGTTAATACTTTTACATCTAAATTAAAAAAAGGAAATGGACTTTTTTTTCAAAATTTATACTTTTAGATCATCTTTAAAGTATAAATCTCTATTCTCTGTTTAATACCATAGTTTCTTCTAAAAAATTAATATTCCCTCTACTTATCCTGACTTTCCTAGCATATATATGTAAATATATCATGCCGGCCTATTTATCCTATCAATTTAGCTTGTTATACCTATTAATTATTATTAATGTATGATCTCTGAAGAAATATAAAGATATTTCCTGCCTATATCCTTGCTAAGGTTATTAAGCATGTAATTAAATTTAAAGCAAGCATAGATATAACATAATTAATAAAATTTTACCTGCTAGTATAATACTACCACCTAAAGGACTTTCAACATGAGCTTTTAATAACCATGTGTTCAAAAATATAGTAGGTGTTTTTACAGCGAAAGCTATAAATATACCATAAAATAAAAATAGTTGTGTAGAATAATTAAAATTCATTTTATATAAAGCGTCAAAATCACTACTACCCATTATAGAAGTCATTGTCAATATTGATAATAATAAAAATAAAGACCCGAATAATGTATATAAAAATAAATAGAAACTGGCTCTTACCTTGTTACTAGAACCGAATAAACCTATTAGTAGAAATAATGGAGGTAATATACTCTCAAAAAATATATAGAAAAGAAGTATATCTAGCACCATAAATACTGCTAATAGAAGTGTTTCCAATAACAATATTATTATTACATAACTTTTCATATTTTCATTTATAGAAGTTCAGTTAGACAATAAAGCTATAGGTGTAATTATAGCCGTTAATATCACAAAATATATGGATATACCATCTATACCTAGATAGATATGAAAATTAGTTATTTCATAGTATTCTTGAACAAATTGAAATTGATTAGTAGAAAAATCAAATAATAAAAATATAGTTAAAGTAACTATTAAGTTAAGTATACTTGTAGCTAAACCAGTAAACTTAATAAGACTTATATTATTGTTTATAAGTATTAAAAATATACCTAACAAAGGTATTAATAAATTAGTTAGTAAAATCATTTTTTCTAAATTAAAAAACTATTTTCTTATATTTGCTATTACATATATCTACATAATATTAATAATATCTAGTTAGCTCCGGGAATTACATAAACTTAATAATTATGATTTTAATAGTCAAAAATACCTATTTTGTCAATTAAATTATCATAGACTAGTATAAATTTAAACCTTAAATTTGTAACTGTTTTATATATTACTAGTGTAAATCTAATCCATCTTTTATATAAGAACATGATAATACCACAAACACTTGTGCTTGTATAAATGCTATACCTACTTCTAAACCTGAGAATGCTATTATAAAGCTTAAAGGTAATAATGCAACAAAAAAGTATAGTATTCCACTATTCATGATATTATAAGTAAATCCACTTAGTATATTAAGTAACATATGACCACTTAATATATTAGCTGCTAGTCTTAGTCCCAATGAAACATTTCTTGCTAAATACGAGATAAACTCGATCATTACTAATAATGGTAATAAAGCTAATGGACAACCAGCAGGTACTAGTAAAGAAAAGAATTTATGTAGATGCATCATAAACCCTAATAATGTAGCCCCCAACACTATAGTAAAACTCATTGAAAATGTAACTATAAAATGAGACGTAGAGGCAAAACTATAAGGTACCATACCTATTAAATTATTCGCTAATATGAATAAAAATAGTACAAATATAAATGGGAAGTATACTTGACCTCTTGTTTCATTTATTTGATTCGTTACAATACTATATATTGTGGCATACACTGCTTCTTGCACTACTGATGCTTTATTTACTATTAATTTATTGTAATTATTATTCATTAATGAGATAGTTACTACTATTAATGAACCTAAAGTCATATATAAACCTATATTAGTTATAGATATATTTACAAACTGAAGAATAACTATATTTAACAAACCTTTTATATCAAATTGATCTAGTGGACTCATATTATTAAAGAACATTGTTTTTAAAAACAATGTAAAGATGAATATAGAGAATATATGATTACAATAATAATAAAGTCTAATGTATTTATAATGTTAAATTATAATATTACACTTATAGTAGTTATAAGTATATAAATTTAACTAAGAATAAATTACAAAAGATAAAACTATAGTTTATTATCTATACTAAATTAAATATTTAGAAAACATATTAGATTATTATTAACAAACATTATATTTATCTTTCAGCTAAATATAATAAGAATTTTTCTAAAGGAACTGATGATATTCTTATAGGCATTGAACTATGTAATATTCCACATATTTCAGAACATTGACCAAAGAAAGTACTAAGTCTATTTAATAATGTAGAAGCTTGATTTAATCTACCAGGGTAAGCATCTGTTTTTAAACCTAAAGATGGACATGCATATGAATGTATAACATCCCCACTTGAGATTATTAACTTAGTATGTGTTACTTCTGGTAAAAATACTCCTTCATCTACATCTAACATTCTTAATTGACCTTTACCTAAATCTGATTCTGGTGTTAAATATGAATCAAATTCTATATTATCACCATCATCCCCTAAGAAATCAGGAAATAAATAGCTTCAGTATCACTGATGACCCTCCACATATAAACTAATATTTATATCACTTACTTCATCATTTAAATATAATAATCTAAATGAAGTAAAAGCTATTAATATTAGTATTAATCCTGGTGTTACAGTTCATACTAATTCTACTAATGTACCGTGGTTTACATATTTATTACTAATAACTGGTTTTGCATATTTTACTATTATCGCAGCTAATATTCAACCTACCGTAAATAATATAATTATTAAATAAAACATTATATTATTGTGTAACTCTACTAATGCTTCCATTTGTGGACTAGCTGTATCTTGGAAGTATAACCCTCAAGGTCTAGGTGCATCACAAGCAAGTACATGAGTAGAATTTAAAGGGTTTATTGCGTTCACATCAATACTACATAATACAGAGACTATTACTACTGATGGTATTATTATACTTAAAGCTGTGAATGTTCTTGTCAATATAAGTGATTTTATATCTACTGTATGTATAATACTTCCACAATGTGTACCACACTGTGGGCAATTATTTCCTGGTAGAACTCATACATCTTTACCTTTTTCTTCTAAACATTTAGGACATTTAACAGCTGGTATTGCTGAATGTAGTGGTAATGAAGTAAAGGCATGAGGTTTAGGTGGACTAGTTAAGTTTCACTCTAATGATGTATATGCTCTATTTAGTAGTGCTTGTAAAGTATCAGAGAAGAATTCTGCACTTAATCATGTGTATCTAGATGCAGCCTTACCGTATACTAATTGGTTATATAATATATGTAAAAATAGTCAAGTGGCAGCAACAGATATTATAGATCCAAAACTACTTACTAAATTTCATCCAGCAAATCCATCAGGATAATCACTTATTCTTCTAGGCATTCCTTGTAATCCTAAAAAATGTTGAGGGAAGAATGTTACATTAACACCTATAAACATTATTCAGAAATGTGCTCTACCTCTTACTATATCATATGTTAACCCTAATATTTTTGGTATTCAGAAGTATCATGCACTAAATAATGCAAATACTGCTCCCATACTTAATACGTAGTGAAAATGAGCTACTACGTAGTAAGTATCATGGAAAGCTATATCAAGTGAAGCATTAGCTAAAACTACTCCACTTAATCCTCCAATTGTAAACATAAATACAAATCCTAATGCATATAGCATCGAAGGTGTTAATTTTATTTGTCCTCCATGACATGTAGCTAATCATGAGAATATTTTAATACCTGTAGGTACAGCTATAATTAAAGTAGCTGCTGTAAAGTATGCTCTTGTATCCACATCTAGACCTACAGAATACATGTGGTGTGATCACACTACAAATCCTAATACTCCTATAGACATCATAGCATATACCCGTGTTTCAGACTTTATTTATAAATAATTTAGCTATATACCAACTTATTTTTCTTTTTCCTTATTTTCTTTTTCTTTTTTTTCTTGTTTTTTTTTTTCTTTATATTTTCTATTTCTCTCATTCGATTTTAATCTAAAAGCAGCATAAGCTTCAGGACTCAAATTTTCCCTAATTTGTTTTGCCCTTTGATTTTTATTAATTCTAGATTGTTGAACCTGTTCTAAGGTCATATTGTCTTTACGTTTTTGTAGAGAAGCTTTATCTCTATTTTTTCTACGTAGTGTTTGCTCAGGAGTTTCATTCTCTCTCAATTCACGTCTACGTGCATTGATTTCATGTATTTTACCTGTAGCAACATCCCTATCATAACGCTGAAAACGATTATATCTTTTCATATCCTGCTGTTCCATACGTTTCTCCTCAGACCACTTTGATTCATAGGATGCCGTCTTTTTATGACGTTCCTCTGCAGTGGTCTTTTGGTATCTAGCCTTTGCATTATCTCTAATTCTCTGTTTAACTCATGGTCTAGATCTATATGATAGTGCAGTAGCTTTACCCTTTTCAGAGTCTCTGTATTTTTTATTGTATTCTTTAATTTTATTTGTTTTATTAGAAATAATTTCTTCGTGATTAGATTGTTCATTAACTGAATTGTTATCACTAGACTCTGCACTAGAGTCGGATGATTGATATTCAGTGTAATAAGGTTTATCACTAGGTTTAGGCTTTTTATAAGGACGCCTATCTTCATCAGAACTACTACCATCACCTCCTCCTCACATAGGTCCTGACCCAGGGTTTGGATTTGGTTCTGGTCCTCTCCCTCCTCCACCTGGGCTTTTATCACTAGTACCACCCAAGTTGTCAGAGTTCCTGTTACCAGTAGAACCTTTCATCATTTTTACTAAAAGCTCCATAAAGATGTGCATTAACATATGTACTATATTTATTAAAATAAAAACAATTGCGATAATTAATATTACATTAATAATAATATCAATAATAGTGTATTCTTGTTTTGTAGCACTGTAATTAAGGAATACATTATGCATATGTAACAAACAGAAAAGTGAAATAATTCAAGTAGAAACCTCTGATACATCTATATTAACAGTATTACATAGTAGTATAAGCATAAATATTTTTATAATATTTCAACTACTTAAACTGGTTAACGTAATACGTATATAGAAATAAAATGTATTAATATAATTATTAATGTAATGTAAATACAATAATAAAGATATGTTTTGAATTTTCATTACCATAAACTTATATAGTAATGTGAAGCTGAATATATTGAATATATGATTACGAAAAAAAAAAATGCCATACGGAAAATGTGTAGAATATTTATAATGTGAAAATATTATTAATTTACTATATTATGCTAACACATAAATACAAAAGTGTAATTAAATGTTGAGTAATAGATAAATTAAAGTAATTATAGTGTATTCGAATTCTAAGTAATTTATAATAAAAATAGTTTTCCCAGGACTATTTAAATAGTTAATAAATAAACATTCTAATATAAAGAAATTGTACATAAAGTAATTTTAACAAATGTAATAATAGTAATAATAAAGAAACAAGTAATAATAAGTAAAAATAAAAAGGAAAATAAAAAAAGCTGTCTTACCGATTTGATTGCATAAATTTACATGCAAATCCCTCCTTTCAAGGAATCTAAGAGTACACCTTAGGTATTAGTGAAAGTTTATCAATACCTAGTGCCATCTACTCGTTGCTCTTTTACACATTTATATTATATGTTTATTACAAATATGATTTAGATCCGCGATATCCCATATTTATTATGTTTATCTTTTTTGATGTTACCTTACCCTGAGAAATTATATAGGCCATAAAGAAGATTTCTCTTCACTACTTAGTTAAAAAAGTTTTAGGGATTTCCCGGAGTTTGACACTATTGGACAGAACCAGACTTGCTCAAGGTCTGTTAAATCCCTAAGTAACCAAATACTGCTTTATTAGAACTAGCTGATATCGTAGTACTTATTATACCAAATCCTGGTATAATTAATATATACACCTCTGGGTGTCCAAAAAATCCAATTTCATACTATATAACTATGTTTCATCCTTTAGTTGTAAAGCTGATTATTATAACTTTAATAATCACCCTTGCCCTGCGGCATAGGAGAAATTCGACTGTACATTAAGCATCATTTCAGATACCCACGGGTGAACCAGTCTGTAGCGATCATTTAGATAACCGACGGTCTTGCTATAGGATAGTTTTAACCGTTTTCACCTGTGTAGCCTTTACATTAATTACTTTCTTCTAACAGTTACGTAATTATAAATCGGGCATGACTAATAGAGTCAATGATTTTAGGTAAAGACTAGAAGTTGGCATAGTTATCTATACAGTATACTATCTCTTTAATTAGGTCTTATTTAGTTTTACATCTGCCTAATCACTTCCCACAACTTATTCGTTGAACCAACTCCTATTTTCCTGTACTCGTATGTGTGTGTGTTACTATAAGGACGAAACCTCATATTAGTTTTTAGTTAAAGATCTATATTCTAGATCCTTTAATTTTGTACTCAATTAATCTACATTTTGTTTAAGTGAATAAAACTCATGTTTTAATTTGTCATAATCAACTTGTTTGATTTCAGTATTGGAAGCTAAATTATGGATTTCTTTATTCAACTCTTGTAAAGTAAAAGGAGTGAATGGACTAAAAGGAGTATCGGGACAAGATACAATCTTATCTTTTACTATAGTACCCATTTCACCTGTTGTAGAATTAACTCTAGTCATATCTGTACCAGAAGTACTTGGTCTAGGCACGTTTATATTTACTTCAGGCATAACACCAGTTCAATCTATAGGTGTACTAAGAACAGCCTTTAATATAGGACTATGCTCTGGTAATTTATCTTTTACAAAGACATAATTGTTATTAAATCCACTAATAGGGTAATCTATTTCACTTCTACTTATTTCAGTACAAACGGCTCTTTCAAACTCATTATTTATTAGACTATCTGTTAAATCGTCGAACATAGCTAAGGGTAAACCTAATTGATAGTCTAAATACAACATCAATCAATAAATACCTAATACAGCTGAGTATATAAACAATATATAGAGATATACAGGAAAAACATTACTTGATCCTTATCAATGTAATCTTTGTTGTTTATACCTTTGGCTAGAGCTTTCAATTTAACGATTTTTGATTCATTCATATGATCTCCATTTTCTAAACAATTAATAACTTTTTTTCATTTAAGATAGCTATTTAACTTGTTAGTTTTAAGAAGGAATTTATCAAAATATTCGTACAAACATTTACAATTCTTTACACCGTTAATTCTTATTTCTCATACACTAGTTACATAATGAGGAACTACTGCTGCGATACATTTTGTTTCTTTAAGTAAGTTAGTTATGTGATCAAAAATTGGTTTGTTTATATCTCATTTCTGGCTTAAGATGTACCTTACTCTGTATGATTTTCTAGCCTCTAATATAGAACAAGTAAAACATCCCTCTCCGTCAGTGATACCAGTTAGTCACCAATCTTTTAGACTAGGTGTAACAGTTTCATATACAAGGTTAATCAAAGGTAGATTTTTAGAAAGAAGTTTTTCATTCAATCTAGATAAAAATATATGGAATCTAGCAGTTCTGCTAGGAAAAACCATGTTACCATTAAATAGCAAACCTATCAAAGTTAACCCTTTTATATCTTGTACTACGTACCTATGGGTTTTATTTGTTATTGACTGAACTATAACTTTACCAAAACCTAGGCTATTCATAATATAATTAAGTATTTTAACGTCTGTAGTAGATTGTGTAACAACAAAGCTTAAGTTACCTCTTTTAGCAACGGAAAAAGATCCTTCTCCCTCTGCGAACCCTATAAATCATTGTAAAAAAGAAGTATCTGGTGTTTTATGATTAGGATATGTATTTCTATACTCATTTAAAAAGGCGTCGAAGTTAAAACTTGCTCTATTTACATAAGAAGAGGAGATACTTAGATATATATAAAAACACACACACGAGATTATAAATATTAAGAAAAGATGCTGATATAATAAAGGGTCACCTCCTCCAGCAGCTTCAAAGAATGAAGTATTAAAATTTCTATCAGTTAATAACATAGTTATAGCACCTGCTAGTACTGGTAAAGATAATAATAACAATATAGCTGTAACTACAACAGCTCATCCAAATAAAGCTAACTGGTGTAATCTTATTCCTGGAGCTCTCATATTTAATATAGTTGTTATGAAGTTCATAGCCCCTAATAAACTACTTATACCTGATAGATGTAATGCAAATATTGCTAAATCAACACTAGGTCCACTATGACTTTGTGTACTAGATAACGGAGGGTATATTGTTCACCCTGTTCCAGCACCATTTTCTATACAACTAGCAAATAAAAATAAAGCTAAACTTGGTATTAACATTCAGAAACTAATATTGTTTAATCTAGGAAATGCCATATCAGGTCCACCTACTAATAGTGGTAATAAAAAGTTACCAAAACCTCCTATCATTGCCGGCATCACCATGAAGAATATCATAACTATTGCATGAGCTGTTATTATACTATTATATAACTGGTTGTCCCCTATGTATTGTACACCAGGTGCACTTAGCTCTATTCTTATTAACACAGAAAATGCAGTACCAACTAATCCAGCGAATAATGCGAACATTAGGTAGAGTGTACCTATATCTTTGGCATTAGAAGATCAAAATCATCTTTCTAAAAACATAGAAACATTAGATTTTAATATCATAATTATTCTATGTTAAAGGTGCATATATATTTTTATAAAACAAACTTTTTTTTTAGATGTTTTTATTTTGTTTCACACGTAAGTCAGCCTTTTATTATTTAATATTATTAAATAATAAATAAGCTAGATCTTTATGCACCTTATATGTAGACCTAAATAAAAATTTAGTTTGGAGGAAAAATGTATTTGTTAATTTCTTAAATTTGTTGTTAATAAATTAATTAATAGTTGATATATAATATACGCTTATATATCTATATTATATTAATACGGTGAATTTAATGTAATAACTAGTATCCGAAAAACGACTTGAACGTTTACGATATATTATCAATAAATCTTAAGATTATCCTGTCTACCAGTTCCAGCACTCGGATTACAAAAATAATATATATATATGGCTGATAGGGCCCGCTATTATAAAATGTTTATTTACTATAAGTGTCCTGTGAAATTATAATTATAATTTTTTGAAAAAATTATATTATAATTGTTATGTTAGTGGACGGACACTAAACGTAGCTGACTGTTTATTAAAACATGTCATCATTGAGGTGGCACAATTAAATATTTTTTATATTTAATACTTTTATCTGATTTATCTTTGAATTAACTAAATAGTTTTAATTTTTAACTATTTTTAATAAAAAAACTTATATTTTTACAAAATGAGAATAATAAAATTACACCCTTTAATAAAACCAGCTACTAATTACGTTATAGATTCTCCTACACCATCTAATATAAGTTATTGATGAAATGTAGGATCTTTACTTGGTTTATGTTTAGGTATACAAATAGTAACAGGAGTAACATTAGCAATGCACTATAATCCTAGTGTACTAGAAGCATTTAACTCAGTTGAGCACATAATGAGAGATGTAAACAACGGGTGATTAATACGTTATTTACATTCTAATACTGCTTCAGCTTTTTTCTTTTTAGTATATCTACATATAGGAAGAGGATTATACTATGGATCATACAAAGCACCTAGAACATTAGTATGAACTATAGGTACAGTTATATTAATATTAATGATGGCTACAGCATTCCTGGGTTGACATAATAGCCCAAAATGACACAAACAAACAACAAATAAGCCGCACGCACAAAGGGCTTCAACAAGCATAAACCCTAATAAAATAGGTAAAAGACCATATAGTACTAATAATACTAATAGTAAAGGCGAATCCCAAAAGATAGTAAAAGATTTTATTAATTCTAAGAACCTAAATCCAGATATATACTTTGAGGATCTAGGATCTTTAAATACCAAAAAGGAAATAAACTTATACTCAAAAGGTAAGGCAGGCGTTTACTTGATACTTAATAAAATTACTCTAGATTTCTATATCGGTTCTGCATCGACAGATAAAATTTACTCTAGATATTATAAACATTTGTTAAGTTTTACTGGAAGTAAACTGCTTAAGAATGCTGTAAGAAAATATAAGATAGATAATTTTGTCTTTATAGTTGTGGAATTATTTCCTGAGGTAGTTAATAAAGAAAATAATAAAAGATTACTAGATATTGAAGATTTTTATCTTAAATCCTTATTACCTAACTATAATATATTAACTGAAGCTGGTAACACTTTTGGGTACAAACATACTGATATAGATCGTATAAAAATGAAAGCTAATTACAGTGAAGAACGTAGAAATAGGATAGGTAATTTAAATAAAGGAAAAACATTAAGCTCAATCACTATAGAGAAAATCCGTAATAGTGCTTTATCTAGACCTTCTACTATTTTCTCTTCAGAATCATTAGACAATATGAGAAAAAATTCAAAGGCTATAATATTATATAATAAAGATGATACGGTATTTGGAGAATATAAATCTATTGTGGATGCGAGTTATGCTGTTAATTGTGCAGAAAAAACTATTATAAGAGCTCTTAAGAGTGAAAGTAAACTGCTTAAAAGACGTTGAATAGTTAAATATAAATAAAGCGTATGCAATATATATTTGTTTGTTTGTGTTATAGTCCCATGAGTAAAAGCTTATATGTAACTTTTAGAAGAAAATAAAGCTAAAGTGGAATAATCCGACAGGATTATTGAGGAATATATTTTATTCCTTGGCGATGTCAGTGAAAACGGTTAAAAATATGTAATTACTAATTAGATATCAAGACCGTCGGTTATCTAAATGATCGCTACAGACTAGGTCACTGATGGGTGTCTGCAATGATGCTTAATGTATAGTCGAAACTTTTTACATTAAGGGCTACGCTCTATGTAAATGTAATAGTCGAATTCAAAGATATTACGGCACTAAATAATTAGTGTAAGTCAGTATGTTCTTCCTTATGGACAAATGTCATTATGAGGTGCTACAGTTATAACTAATTTAATGAGTGCTATACCTTGAATAGGGCAAGACATAGTTGAATTCGTATGAGGAGGATTTAGTGTTAACAATGCAACATTGAATAGATTCTTTTCATTACATTTTGTTTTACCTTTTGTTTTAGCAGCTTTAGCTATGATGCATTTAATGTCATTACACGATAGTGCAGGTTCAAACAATCCATTAGGTATTTCAGCTAATTATGATAAAGTACCTTTCCATCCTTATTTTATATTCAAAGATTTAATTACTATATTTATATTTATGTGAGTATTATCTTTATTTGTGTTTTTTTTACCTAATGTATTAGGAGATAGCGAAAATTATGTTATGGCCAATCCTATGCAAACACCTCCTGCTATTGTACCAGAATGATACCTACTACCATTCTATGCTATATTAAGATCTATACCTAATAAATTAGCTGGAGTTATAGCTATGTTCATGGCTATACTTGTAATATTATTTATGGCTTTTGGTGATTTAGGTAAATTAAGAGGATTTGAGTTTAAACCGTTAAATAAAACATTCTTTTTCTTGTTTGTGGCTAACTTTATACTTCTTATGATACTAGGTGCAAAACATGTTGAAAGTCCTTTTATTGAATTAGGTCAATTGGCTACTTTAGTTTACTTCGGTTATTTCTTTATAATAGTACCTAGTATAAGTTTACTAGAAAATAGTTTAACAGATCTACATATTACTGCGAGTAAAATTAATAATAAATATTAAAAAAATATGTATAATATATAAAAAAAAATTATCAAATATTTCACTATTACTAAATATATTACCTAATATATTAGTGATTTTATTTTTCAGTTTTTTTATGCAAATGTTTTGTTATCTATTAGGAATTGATTTAAAATTTTTAATATCAGCTGTTTCAGTAACTTTAGTATACTTGATTAAAATAAATATTTATGGAAATGCATTTAATATACGTGAGTATTTATGCACATTTATCTTATTCGTGTTTATTTTCCTATTAAAACCTTATATTTCCAAAATTGGGGAATATTTAGAATATATTATTTCATTCATTTATCTAGTTACACCAGGAAGTATAATATATTCAGATTATTTAAATCTAAGTAATAGATATACTCCTGGAGCTTCAGGTGGTCCCTATGGTCCTGGTGGTACTGGAGGTCCAGGTGGTACTGGTGGTTCAGGTGGTCCAGGTCCTGGACCTGGACCTGGACCTGGTCCAGGACCAGGACCAGGTTCCTCATCAGATCATGAAAGGAACTGATACGAACGCCCTACTTTCTATAATCCTCTGGGTTATTATCAGACTCAATTTGGTTCAGGATTGGTTTCTATGCCAGGGAACGCTGTCATAAAAGAAATTTATACAACTGATCCTAATAATATTTGATTTCGTATAGACGTATCAAAGGAGTATTATAGAAATAGACCACTTACACTAAAAAATTTTTGAGGTAGATTTGCACTATATAGGGAACTTAACCGTGGTAATGACGCAGTTATTAGTGGATTTGGTCCTGGCTACAGCTATACTTTAAACAACTTTAGATCTAATACTTCATCAAAAACTAAAGGAATACAAAACCAAGTAAAAAATCTATTAGGGTGAGACGCGTTAAACTATGAACAAAGATTTACCGCAATTGAGCTAAAGGCGGCTCTAGAAAGGAAAATTGCTAATCCACATTCACGTACTTAAATAGTGAGTTCAACTGACCCAAATGCATTTACTTAGGTATTTTCAAAATATAACTGATTATTACAAATATAATATTATATTATATTTGTAACAATTTTTACAGTACAGTGCCTTTAGAAAAATTATTTTTATACTTAACTTAAAGATAAATATTGTTTATATAGAAATAATCTAATATGTAACACTTAGAAAATGCTTAATTTAAGGAGGATATTATTTTTTGTATTTTTTGATTGTACTGTGTTGTTACATAAATTTTTACTATAGTGTTTAAATTACCTTGAAAATTTTAATCAAATTTTATTCCTAGTAGATAGTTAACAGTTGTATTGTGTTAGTATAAACTTTAATGTATATACTATTTTATTAAATAGATATTTTTAGGAAATATTCAGTCTCATATAATTTTTATATAAAATATACTAGTATAATGGTTTACAAATAAGTCATTATATTTTTATTAATATTACAGTTAATATATTTATATAATCCTTTTTGGTTTTATTTTTATATTATTTCGTTATTAACTATCATATTTTAAACACAATACAACTTATACTATTTTTATATTTTAATTTAGTCTAGTCTAGTCCAAAGTGTTATCTAACATATAAATATATACCTTAGTACAAGGTATATATATTTAAATAAAATAGTAGTTTTTACATATAATTTTATATACATTTCATATATGTTTTTTTTCTTACAGTTTAAGAATTATTCTTTAAAATTTAGCATTAAAAAAATAATTTCATGTTATATACATTGACTATATTATCCATATTAGAGGTATTAGCTGTGGTAGTACCTTCATTATTAGTTGTGGCTTTTGTAACGGTGGCCGAAAGAAAAACAATGGCCAGCATGCAAAGAAGGTTAGGACCAAATATAGTAGGTTATTATGGTTTATTACAAGCATTTGCTGATGCTTTAAAATTACTACTTAAAGAATATATATCTCCAGCACAAGCTAATATAGTTTTATTCTTTCTGGGTCCTATAATAACTTTAGTGTTTTCATTATTAGGATATCTAGTTATACCTTTTGGTCCAGGTTTAACTCTATTTGACTATAGTCTGGGAATATTTTATATGTTAGCTGTGTCTTCTATATCCACATACGGTATATTATTAGCAGGTTGAAGTGCTAATTCTAAATATGCTTTTTTAGGGTCCTTAAGAAGTACAGCACAGTTAATTAGTTATGAACTAATATTAAGTTCAGCAATATTATTAGTTGTATTGTTAACTAATAGTTTAAACTTAACAGTAAATGTAGAAGCACAAAGAACTGTTTGATTTATATTACCTCTACTACCTATATTTATAATATTCTTTATTGGTGCTATAGCAGAAACAAATAGAGCACCATTTGATTTAGCAGAAGCTGAATCAGAGTTAGTTAGTGGTTTTATGACTGAACATTCAGCTGTTATATTTGTTTTTTTCTTCCTAGCCGAATATGCTAGTATAATTTTAATATGTATATTAACTAGTCTTTTATTTTTAGGTGGATACACTATATATGCTAATGTGTTATATGATTTATACAACACTATATTATCTATAACTACTTGATTAAATAATAATTATAATGTAGTTAATTTAGAATATATATTTGAGAATGTAGACAATTATATATATTTTGTAGAAAACATAGACGAAGGTATATTATCTAGTCTTATATTAAGTATTAAATCTTTATCCATGGTGTTTATTTTTATATGAGTAAGAGCTTCTTTCCCTAGAATACGTTTTGATCAACTTATGACTTATTGTTGAACAGTAATGTTACCTATATTATTTGGGTTTATATTACTGATTCCATGTTTTATGTATACATTAAATATGTTACCTACAAACGTACTGTATGGATAAACATTGTTAATATATAAGAGATATAAAATAATTTTTTATTATCTCAAAAAAA
>JAFMPE010098974.1:1453-14844 GCA_024759925.1 Ficus religiosa
TTATTATAAGATAAACAATATCACACTCCTCACACCTCTTAGATTTTCGATGCTTTTTATTTCTCATTAACCTAAGCTCTGACCCGGTCCAAAAAAAAAAAAAAAAAAAGGAATATATATGTCCGACTTAAATTTTGCTTATATTTGAAATATAGGTTTGAAAATTTTTTTTGTTATTATTATTTTTTTTTTCAAAAAGAATCCAGTTAAATTGAAAATTTTTTGGATTTGTATTTGAGAGAAAGAAAAATGAGTGTGATGTCGATTTCAAAGCAGTAGAAAATTTAAGTTGAGTTGGAGTATTTTCACAATATTTTCACATAGACAGTACCTCTCTTTTTAGGGTTAGGATAATAAGCACCACGCACTCAACAACCTAGACTTATTAGATTGTGTAGAAAGGTGATATATAGCTTAACTATCCTTTTATTTATTTACAAAAATAGGGATACCAATTTTAATCTTTTTTTTTTTTTTTAAATATCAACTCAAACGTCATTAGAAAATCGGGATTAGAATTAGTGTCGTAATATTATTATTGTTGTTCTTATGTGAGCACTAATTGTAACACGAGCTGGTATTCAAAAGTTAATATTAGAGTTAATTTCCGTAACACCATTCATGAAAAATTCATGCAAAGCAACATCAAACAGCTCATAGTTGTTAATAAAAAAATAATAATAATAACAATAATAATAATAAAAAGCTCAAAATTAATCCACTTCAGTCTTCAATGTTGTCTGAGGAAGTAGTCATGCATTAATGAATTTGTTAGCTATTTCTTGTTCAATAATGATGACAATTCTTTGAAATTTAAAAAACATTTCACAGGAGGAGAGGATTCGTGAGGCCATAGAAGATGTTGGATTTGAAGCCACCATTATCAAAGAAGAGACAACAAACGACAAGTCCATCCAAGTTTGCAGAATCCACATCAACGGAATGACCTGCACATCCTGCTCCTCCACAGTCGAATCAGCTCTAACATCGCTTCCCGGTGTCCAAACAGCACAAGTGGCCTTAGCAACCGAAGAAGCCGAAATCTATTACGACCCGAGAGTCATTAGCTACAATCAGCTCCTTCAAGCCGTCGAAGACACCGGTTTTGAAGCCATACTTATCGGCGTAGGAGAAGACATAAGCAAAATAGACATCCAAGTTGACGGCTTCAAAACCGACCATTTGCTTAAGAACATTGCAAGATCACTTCAGTCCCTTCCCGGGGTTCAAGAGACAGAAACATACCCTGAACTGAAGAAGATTTCGATCTCTTACAAGGCGAATTTGACGGGGCCAAGGACTTTCATTGAAGTGATCGAGTCATCGGGGTCGGGACATTTCAAGGCCATGATATACCCCGAAGATCAAGATGGGAGAGAGAGCCGAAGAAAGCAGGAGATTAAGCAATACTACAAGTGCTTTTTGTGGAGCTTGGTTTTTACTATTCCTGTGTTCTTGACTTCCATGGTGTTCATGTATGTTCCTTTGATAAAGAAGGTTTTGGACATCAAAGTTGTGAACATGCTGACCATCGGTGAGATTCTGCGGTGGGAATTAGCGACTCCGGTGCAGTTCATCATAGGAAGGAGGTTCTATATCGGATCCTATAAAGCGTTGCGACATGGTTCGCCTAATATGGATGTTTTGATCGCTTTAGGAACAAATGCAGCCTATTTTTACTCCGTCTACATAGTGTTGAGAGCTGCTAATTCTAGAGATTTCAAGGGGACCGATTTCTTCGAGACAAGTTCAATGCTCATAACTTTTATTCTTTTGGGGAAGTACTTGGAGGTTTTGGCTAAAGGAAAGACTTCCGAGGCTATTGCCAAGCTCATGAAGTTGGCTCCCGAAACTGCAATACTACTGAATTTCGATGATGAAGGAAACGTGACAAGTGAGCAAGAGATTGATAGCCGGTTGATACAGAAGAACGATGTGATCAAGATCATTCCCGGGGCGAAAGTAGCTTCGGATGGTTTGGTCTTATGGGGGCAGAGTCATGTTAATGAGAGCATGATAACGGGAGAGTCCCGGCCAGTGGCTAAAAGAAAAGGCGATACAGTCATCGGAGGCACTGTGAATGAGAACGGGGTGTTGCATATCAAGGCAACAAGAGTTGGATCGGAGAGTGCTCTTGCACAAATTGTGAGACTAGTTGAATCTGCTCAGATGGCTAAAGCTCCTGTACAGAAGTTCGCCGACCGGATTTCCAAATACTTTGTGCCGCTGGTAAACAATTGAAACAAAAATATTAAGTACTTAAATTTCTCTTTTTTGGCCTCGATATGAAAATATTTAGTTTAGTATTTTTTTCCTTTTTGAAGAGTTCCTTTTTTTTTTTTTTCCTTTTTGCAGGTCATCACACTTTCATTCATAACCTGCCTCGCTTGGTTTTTAGCGGGAAAGTTGCATAGCTATCCACATTCATGGATACCGTCTTCGATGGACAGTTTTGAGCTCGCCCTCCAATTCGGCATTTCGGTTGTGGTCATAGCCTGCCCTTGCGCATTAGGCCTAGCAACTCCTACTGCTGTTATGGTCGGTACCGGTGTTGGCGCGTCCCAAGGCGTGCTGATCAAAGGAGGCCAGGCATTAGAAAGGGCACATAAGGTCAGAGAAAATTCCGCTTCTCCATTATACCGAGTCTTAAACTAGAGTCGGTTATTTGATCTATCTTAAACTTGATTACAAACTTTAATCTTGTAGGTTAGCTGCATTGTGTTTGACAAGACGGGGACTCTCACGGTTGGAAAGCCGGTGGTTGTCAACACAAGAATCTTGCAAAACATGATCATTGGCGAATTCTACGAACTCGTTGCTGCAACAGAGGTATTCTGCAGCAAAAACAAAAATTATTAAATCCTATAAATTGGAAATTCTAATCTGGGATTACTTTTATTAGGTGAACAGTGAACATCCACTAGCCAAGGCCTTAGTTGAGTACGGCAAAAAGATGAAAGAAGATGAAGAAAACCCGGTGTGGCCAGAAGCAAAAAACTTTGTTTCGATTACAGGGCATGGAGTGAAGGCTCTTGTCAGGAACAAGGAAATAATTGTGGGCAACAAGAGCTTAATGATTGAGCAGAACATTGAGATTCCAGTGGAAGCCGAAGAAGCACTTGCTGAAGCCGAAGGCTTGGCTCAAACCGGGATCATAGTGTCGATAGATGGGGAAGTGGCTGGAGTTGTTGCCATTTCTGATCCGCTGAAACCGAGTGCTCCAGAAGCCATTTCCATTCTGAAATCAATGAAAATCAAGAGCATCATGGTGACAGGTGACAATTGGGGCACGGCCAAATCCGTTGCCGCCGAAGTTGGGATTGATACTGTTATTGCGGAGGCCAAACCCGAGCAGAAAGCTGAGAAAGTGAAGGATTTGCAGGTCAGTACATGACTCCAACAAGATTCCAAGAACAAGATGTTAAAAAGGTTTATAAAAAAATCTGAGTCCCACGTTATAAAAACACAATAACAATAATATATATATATAATGATATTGGACCATTTTTATATTAAAAGATCAATTTGTTTTTACGATGTGAGACCCAGTTCCTTTTTATCCTTAGCACAAGATTCATGCTAACTATTGGAGGGCTAACAAAATCTAAAGTTTACATTTGGTTATTTGATCACTTTTATTCATGATCTATTTTTATATTTGTTTTGTTCACAGGCTTCAGGCTACACAGTAGCAATGGTGGGGGACGGAATCAACGACTCGCCGGCATTGGTGGCGGCGGACGTGGGAATGGCGATCGGAGCAGGGACAGACATAGCCATTGAAGCAGCTGACATAGTTCTCATGAAGAGCAACTTGGAGGACGTGATAACAGCCATTGACCTCTCTAGAAAAACCTTCTCTCGTATTCGCCTGAACTACATTTGGGCCATGGGATACAACATCCTCGGAATCCCCATCGCCGCCGGAGTGCTTTTCCCCTCCACGGGGTTCCGGTTACCGCCGTGGATCGCCGGGGCTGCAATGGCTGCTTCTTCTGTTAGTGTCGTTTGTTGCTCTCTCTTGTTGAAGAACTACAGGAGACCAAAGAAGCTGGACAACCTAGAGATACGAGGAATAATGGTTGAGTGATGAAATCTTGTACATATATAGTTTTGCATTTAATTTCATATGGTGTACTAAATGTTTTTTTTTTTTTTTTTTTTTTTTTTTTTTTTTTTTTTTTTTTTTGTTTTAAGAGTCTATAGATAGATGTCTTGGTTGATCTAGAATAAATGCTAATAGTGTAGTATAAAAGCCGTTTTAAAAGAAATTTGCAAATGAATAGATTTGAAAAGTTCACTTTTAATAAAAATCTAAAATATTGGATTAAGCATCTTTCTTTAGTCTTTGACTCCTTGTTTTTGAAATCTATACGTTTATGCGCCTTTTTCTAAATGTGTCGTTTTTAAGTAAATGTTGTCGTTTCTAGTCTTTTGTGCTTTTTAGTTATTGTCACTTGTATTAGTAAAATTGTTGTCTAAGAGTGTTGTCATATTTTAAATATCATCGATTATATGTGGTTGACGACACGATTATACGATGCGTTATTGTATTACATCTTTTCGTGAACTTTACTGTATGAAGAATGCTTAATGTTTTGCTTAAATCTTTTCCTTTTTATTTTTATTTTTGTCGTTTTCCATGTTGTCATGTTTGAAGAAAATGATTTAGTCCATCTAATGAAAGGGAGGAGTTAATAGTTTTTTAAAACATTTTTTATTTGATGAGATAACTGTCTATTAACAAGGTATCGTCTTTCTAGAGTTATTGTTGTATGTGGTATTTTATGCCGTTTTTAAATGTGGTAGTCTTTTTTTTTTTTTTTTTTTTTCTTTTTTTGTTCCTCCTATATGTTGTTCTTTAATTAATGTCGTTTTATGACATTGTGCTTTAGTTTATAAACGGTCGAGGTTTTTTAAGACTGTCGTCGTTTCTTCCTTTTTGAAATGCTGTTGTTCCTTGCGTGAGATTTGATCATTTCAGGTTGTTTAAACTTAGTTTTTAAATAAAACGCTCTTTGAAAAGTATGATCATGATATGATGATTGATGCTCATGTCAACATATTTGCTTTCTCTATGAGGACGGATCCATGTTTTAGTGGGATCATTGTTTTTTAACATAGGTTAATGATAATCCATTAATGAAAATGAAATTATTTTAATTTATTTAGCATTCGTCTAATATTTGGGTTGAGTTTGAAATGAAATATAATTTTTAAAATGAAATTGATTGACTTTACAAAAACTAGTTATAATTTATGTTGATATTTTAAGAAAAAGACAATAAATCAGTCGTAAAGTATAATTGAGTTCAAAATGAACTTGAACACCAAAACATAGTCTTAGTTCTATGTCCCATACAGCAAGATCCGTGTTCATATACCACACAAATCATTGAATATAATAGTTTTAGTTGATAAATAACGAGATGAAAAATATTAATAATAAAATTTTTGATGCAGCAAAATCAAAGGAACGAGAAATGATTTGAATGAACCGAAATCCAAGCCAAATCCATGGCTAGAACAAAAAGAAAAACTCCAAAATGAGAGAAAAAGCAACTTTGATATCAAATTTTCCACTTTTCAAGTCAGTTCAAAATTACAATAAAAAAACTATTTAACTTTAAAAGACAGGCAAACGAACTTTTAGTCAAATGATACTCACTAGGCTTATAAGTCTAATGACTCAGAATGCCAACAATTGACCAATAAATTAACAGTAGTTATTGACAATTGACTAATAAATCAACAGTAGTTTTCGACATATGGCACTACAATGTATTAAATGGCAACTCTATATTCCTGCATTAATTATTTAAATCTCATCAATATGTATCTCCCAACTACGAGGAAAAATATAAAAAAAATATAAATTTATCTAAAAATGTAAATTCTAAGAAAAACAATTTAAATAAAGAGCAAAGAATCCTTTTTGTAAAGCATCAAGAGATGAAAAGAGTAGAATAAGTATAATGTGGGACTCTTTAATTTCGAACGTGAAAGTTTAGCTTTCCAACACCCTTTAATGACTAAATAAAATGTAAACCTACCATGGAAAAAACAAGTAAATAGCATAACTCGATCGGTGGTGGGACGTGTGCATGCCTCACTTCTTGGTTCGTGATCACAAACCTTAGCTTATGCATTATACTTGTTCTTCTTTGGTGGCAGTATGAGGATGAAAATTCGGGTAAAATTTTTAGAGCTAGCTTTGGCATGTTGTATCTTCTTTCGTCTGCTATCTAATTTCTTCTTTGTTTAAAACAAAGAACAGATGAATGTGTAGAATCTTTCTACAGCAGAAAGGCTATTACCATACGTTCGTGAAAGGTAATTTACTCTTGTTTTATCAAAGTCTCCCATCGAATGAATACTTTGCCTTGTAAACTGACTTAGTTGTGTGTAACACGAGTTCTAAGAGAAAAGTTATATCTGTCGGATCTATACGATTGTCGAACAAAACACTCATTCATATAAACTTTAATATATATCATTTTACAGGTGCTAATTTTCGAAAGATGTTCTTTTTTTTCTCCCCTCAATTTTTCTTCGTTTTTAGTGCTCTTGCCGTTTGAAGAATAGGTTAGACTATTTGTTACTTGTATTCCTTCGTAAGACATGGTGTCGTTTTCAAGATAAAATCGTGCTATGAATGGTTGTCGTTTTCTAGAGTTGTTGTTGTGTGTACTATTTTTGCGGATCCTAATTGTGATTGTCGTTTACACGAGAATGTTGTTTATTTATTTATTTTTTACCCAAATGCTGTTACCTTGTCTTGTCATTCTCAAGTTTAGGACAAATTATTAGTAAACTCAGCGGCAGCAACTAAAAATAACCACAACGTACGAATATGCTAACGAAACAGAGATGGATTAGATCAATGAAGCCTTTGAACAATATATGGAAATTGTTCTGGATTGAATATAACATATTTCCTTCAACCGAAATTGAAAATCATCTGACTGCATTTTTATTAATGTAACAGACCAGTTACATATTGTGTGTAAAAATAGCATTGAGTAGCTAGCGAGGCTAAAACAACTATAAAATGGTGGGATTCTTGTGACGGAATCTCGACACAGAGTGATGTTTGTTTCTCACATTTTCGACGGAAGATTTGTTCCGGAGCTGGACCCGGACTTCACCCACTGCTCTTGGAATCTTGCCTTGACCTTGAAAAGCACGTTATGAACTTCATCAAAGTAAGGACTTGTTGCAGTTTTCGTGTTCTCGATCCACTGCTGAACCTTCTTGTGTGGGGCAAGCATGCGGACCCGATCCTCGTCATCCAATAGCTGTACATAAGAAATAATTTGCTGCATAAGTTCTCAAGATATGATCTTCCTGAATTTAACTATTTTTATCTCTGTTCTGATCTCTGAATTAAATAGTTTAGAGTGTTAAAGATTCCCTTTTCATAAGTGGAGATAAAAATCGACTTGCACAACTTTGAACTAAAACTGTAACACTTTTCTTCAATGATTGATTTTTTTATATTATATTTTTGGAACAAAATTTTAATCATCACACTTTCTAATTTTTTGGAAGTTATTTGCCAACCACCAAAACTCTCTCTCCTCAAATTCTCAGGCCCTAAAAAGTAAACAGTATCGTAAAGATTATTCATACATATTTACCTCAAGTTGCATAATTTTGCAAACAAGGCTAAGATCTGCTATGGAAGGTTGAAGGCCACCGAGCAAGAATTTGCCGTTCCCCTTGAGCCAAATGGACTCTATTTTTGCCAAAGAGGAGGACAGAAGTTTCTCTGCTTCAGCAGCTGCTTGTGGATTCAGTCGAAGGCCAAGGGAAGGCGCGAGAACAGTATTTAGTACATACTTGGCTGAAATAGAATCATCAAGGAGAATGTATTCAAACGATTAGCCCACAGACATGGCGCATCTACGTAAAAGTACTTCACATTTTTATAAGTATTTGTCTATGTAGACATAAAGAGGATGCCTGAACACCAAATCCAAAGCAATTAATTCACACCCGACAGTTTACTAATAAGTAACATTATTCGTCTATATATACGGAAATTTTCTTAACACGATCCCAAGAGAAATTTATATAATTGCTATGTTGATATAGTTATGGTTATTGACAACAAGATTTTCCAAAGCAACACACGGCAAGATATATATTCAATGAATAGGAAAATAATATGGGAGGAGATTACAAAGCACCTGCACCCTGGCGTAAATTAGAGTGATGCCAATCTAATACCGAGTTGATTTTTGCTCTCCT
This sequence comes from Ficus religiosa, assembly GCA_024759925.1. NCBI lineage: Eukaryota > Viridiplantae > Streptophyta > Magnoliopsida > Rosales > Moraceae > Ficus > Ficus religiosa. Next base: position 9,707 of record JAFMPE010098974.1, read on the forward strand.
GAAAAGATCGGCAGGATACCTGAAAGAACAAACAGGAAAATCATCATAAAATGATCTAATAGGACACAAGCTGGAAAAGTTGCAAAGAAATAAAGAACATAATCAAGTGCATTCCTTGCTTTTACTGCCACCAATACCTACATCAAAATCAGCTGTGAAACAATTTTAAGCAGTTCTTTTTTAGCTCAGTGAAATAACCCCAACGAAACAGCAACAGAAGTTACCAGTGATCAGCGACTCCAGGAAAAGCACAAGCAAGATAGATGAGAATAGCATGGCTGCAAAAAAGATTGAAACGAGAAACAGATTAAAATATGGAACAGAAAGAATCTGATATGGTCGTTGATATTCATAAAGCCGGAAACCATGAAAGTGACAAAAGGTTGTTAGGAATAGTAATATTGATCACATTTTTCATTGGACACTGAAGACATCATAAGCCAACTTACAATATGCATATATGCAAAACCAAGTCATGTGGATAAATTATTTTTACTTCGAGAAATGAGGATAAATTGTTTTTAGTTCGAGAAATGCTTTTCACCTTTGAACAGAATGAAGGGGGAAAAAAAAAAAACGTGATTCTGTTAGGAACCTAGTGTTAGAAGCTAAATATTAGTGTTAGTAGCTGAGAATGAGTGGGCGGGGCTGATTAGGATAGTTAGTATAAAAGGGGATAAGGGCTATTGGGAGGGAAGAGAATGAGTATTCTGTGATTGTGGGTTTGGCTGAGGCCATTGGGAGGCTTGGGGGTCCGCGAATTCCCTCTGTTATCTTCCTCTTTTCCGTTATTGTAGTTCCATTTCGAGTCAATACAATGTCCATATTTCCGGGTCCCTATCAGATTCTCTCACTTGATTATGTTACAGGTGCATTACATTGTCAGAAAGAGAACTTAAACAGCCTCAAGAAAGCAAAAAACGTATCTGAAACTTTATGTTCTTATTCTGCTTTCAATATGCTATCCGAGAATGAAATCCGAGGAACGAATAATATCAAAAACTACCTGGAATATTGTGATAAACTCTCAGAAATCCTAGTAAGGAAAAGAAGGAATCACCTTTCAAACAGCTTAAATCTCCCATCAACAATAGCAGGAACTTTTCCCATGGGGTTTATTTCTGAAATTATATCAGAAAGAAATAAGAAAGAAGATTTAATAAACAAAGTGTTGAAATGAAATAACTAAAATTTAGATTAAACTAATAATATATATATATTTATTTATTTGTTTGTAAGAGATCAAACTCAGATTAATTCTTCTTGCCTATGTTGTCTTTCCTAGTATACTAGTTACAGAATCTTGTGAACATTCCAAAAATGAAAATCTTCACTTTCAGATAATTGGGTCTGTGAATTACCAATCTTAAGCACAAGTAACAAAAATATGCTTCAAAACCCAGATCACAATATCAGATTTTTAGTTCAGATTCGCGATCATTTAAGCCGCAAATAAAGGAAATATACCTTTGTACTCGGAAGACAATTGCTGACGCTTGGATAAGTCTACTCTGACCTCCTCAAATTCAATACCATTTACCCTGTCAAAAAAAAAAAAAAATCACAAAGCGTAAAAGAAGAACAAAGAAAAGAAGAAAAACCCAAAATCCAATCGACAAGAAGAAAACAGGGGAATTTACTTGCAGAAGATCAGAACTGCACGAGATGGTTGGGACAGCCTATCTCCGTATACTCTGAGCTTCATTTTCTCCCTTTTTCTCTTTCGTCTCTTTCCCAGAAATTCTTGTTCTTTTCCTCTGTTTCTCTCCCTATCAGACACTCAAAACTCGCTGCCACAAATTTACAATATATCAGAGTCGGTGCTTCTTGCTGTAACACGGCAATCTAATCGGTTTTTGCTTTTTAAAATTTTATTTTCATACGTAACCGCAATTTATAGGTCAACCCTTTAATTATGTTATTTTGTAAGAATGACCTTGAACTTTTCGAATTTAATAATTTAATCTTTATTATTATTTTTTTTGGAGAATCAACTCGTGAATTTTTATGATTTTTGACCCCTTTAGTCTTTCTTTCTTGGTCAAATTTATTTAAAATCTTTGCTGATAGTAATTGTGGTTGTCGTTTACTTACATGAGAATATTGTTTATTTATCTTTACCCAAATGATGTTACTTTGTCTGGTTGTTCTAAAGTGAAGGAAAAACCACTATAAATTCGGTGGCAGTGACAAAAAATAACCACAACGTATGAATAATGCTAACGAAACAGAGACGGATTAGAACGATGAAGCATTTAAACAACATGGTAAACTATGTTTCTTTAATGACACCAGTCCTAGATTGAATCTTACATATTTCCTCCAACGGAAATTGAAATTGAAACCATATATAGTTATTATTATTGAATTTCCACTGAAGTAACAGATGACTTCTCATCTTATTGTATTTTTATTAACGCAACAGACCAGTTACATATTGTGTAAAACAGCTTTGAGTAATTACCAAGGCCCCAACAACTGTACAATGGTGGGATTCTTGTGACAGAATCTTGAGACAAGAGTGATGTTTATTTCTCACATTTTCGACTTTAGATTTGTTCCGGAGCTAGACCCGGACTTCAGCCGCTGCTCTTGGTATCTTGCCTTGGCCTTGAAAAGCACGTTATGAACTTCATCAAAGTAAGGACTAGTTGCAGTTTTCGTGTTCTCGATCCACTGCTGAACCTTCTTGTGCGGAGCAAGTATGCGAACCCGATCCTTGTCATCCAATACCTACACATAAGAAATAATATTCCCCATGAGCTCCTAAGATAAAGATCTCGCTGAATTTACCTATTTGAGAGCGAAAGATTCCCTTTTCGTAGCCAGAGATAATTTCAACTTCAGGCAAGTTTGGTAACTAGAACAATTTAAACTGTGCTTTTCTTTTCCTCGATGATAAGGAACAAAATTCTGATCATCACACAAAGTTTCAAAAGCTATCAGTGGCTAAGTGGGACTCTCACCTCAAATTCTTACGCCAAGAAAAGTAACCAAATAATATCCCAAGGATGGGTCTTATGTATTTACCTCGAGTTGCATTATTTCACAAACGAGGCTGAGATCAGCTATGGAAGGTTGAAAGCCGCCCAGCAAGAATTTTCCATTCCCCTTGAGCCAAACGGACTCTATTTTCGACAAAGAGGAGGATAGAAGTTTCTCTGCTTCAGCAGCTGCTTGTGGATCCGGTCGAAGGCCAAGGGCAGGTCCAAGAACCATATTTATAACATATGGGACTGAAACATAAGCATTAAAGAAAAGACATTGAAACAAAAGAATTAGCCCACAGAGAGGAGAACATGAAAAAAAGTATGTTTACGTATTTATATGAGGACATGTGTGTTTAGTGGTAAATTATCGTTCCTTCGCATCTAAGGAAGCAGAAGAAGAAAGAGGATGCATGTAGTTGAACATTATACATACAAAATTGGGTTCCGTATGGCAATATAGAAGTTTATATAGTAGAAGAGTTTTAGTATCAGTTACGGTTATTCACCACATTCTTTCCATGTAAAAACAGCTAGGTCTGAAAAGTGAAATTAAATGAAAATACTCTACTCGACAAGAAGAAAAACATTTGGGAAATGAGCATACAGCACCCGCGGCGTAAGTTAGAGTGATGCCAATCCAATACTGAATTGATTCCTGCCCTCCTGAAAAGATCAGCAGGATACCTGAAAGAATGAAAAGGAGATTTTCTCAACAAAAGATGAATATCATAAAAACTAAAATAAAAAACAAAACCATAACTTTTGTAAAATAAAGATCTACAACTCGTATTACACTATCTAAGAAATCAATATGGTCAAATCTCTATGCAAATATCATTGTTAAACTGGAAATACCACAACACAGAAGGAACAGAAGTTACCAGTGATCCGGGACTCCAGGAAAAACACAAGCAAGGTAAATGAGAATTGCATGACTGCGAAAAAAGTTGAAAGAGGAAAATGTTAAAAATTTGTATTTGAAAGAATCTGACATGATCGTTAAAGTTCATAACGGAGAGAAACCATGAAAATGAGGAATGTTGTAAGGAGCATCAATTTTCGTCACATTTGAAAGATAATGAGGGTGTGCGATAAATAAGAAATCCAAATCAAACTATCCATAGTTTGGAAAATGCTTTCCGCCTTCAAAATGAACGCACATGAACTTCCACTAAAAGGGCTTGAAAACTTTACAAAGCATAGAACACAATGATAAGAGCAAAAGACCAAGGAACAACAGGAATCACCTTTCAAACAGCTTAAATCTTCCATCAACGATAGTAGGAACTTGTCCCATAGGATTTATTTCTGATTTCATAAGAACGAAAATGCTAAAGTAAGTATAACGAATTAAAAGGTAATCTTTTTAAACAAGCTTAAGCATATTCAGTTTCTTATTTCATTCATTCTCTAGAGCTCTGTCATTGTTTTCATCTCAGATTTCAATTTTTCTAGCCTATTTTGTCCTTTCTAGAAACATATTCCAACAATAAGAGTAGGCCAAAACTGATTACAAAACCTTGTGAACGATGAAAAATCTTTACTTCCAGATTATTGCGTCTCTGAATTACCAATTTTAAGCATAATTTACAAACATATGCTTCAAAACCCAGATCACAAAATCAGATTTTTAATTCAGTTTCGCAATCATTTAAGCTCCAAGTAAAGGAAAGGAATACCTTTGTACTCGGGAGACAGTTGTTGACGCTTGGATATGTCTACTTTGACCTCTTGAAAGTCTATACCATTTACCCTTAAAAAAAAAAACAAGAAAAATAACAAACAAATATGTAAATTAAATTCACAAAGCGTAAGAGAATAACAAAGAAAAAGAAGAAGAACTACTTGCAGAAGATGGAAATTTACTTGCAGAAGATTAGAACTGCACGAGATGGCTGGGACATTCTATCTGCGTATACTTTGAGCTTCATTTTTTCTTTTTTTTTGTTCGTTCCTTTCCCAGAAATTCTTCTTTCTTTTCCCCTGTTTCTCTCTCTCTCTTTCTAGCCACACTCAAAACTCGCTGGTCCAAATTTCCAAATCTCCGAGACGGCGCTTCTGACTTTCTGCCCCACAGACAAACTCATCGGTTTATGTTTTTTATAAATTTTAAGATTTGTTTGGTGGAGTAATTTGAGTTGGGATTTT